>OY744540.1:45033265-45083265 GCA_963556195.1 Sepiola atlantica
TGTATATTTATATGTATATTTATATGTATATTTATGTGTATACATATATGTATATTTATATATCCATATATGTATAGTTATATGTCCATACATGTATAGTTATATATCTATACATGTATATTTATATGTCTATGTCTATACTAGTATATTTATATGTATATATGTATATTTATATGTATATATATGTATATTTATATGTATATATATATATATATATATATATATATATATATTTATATGTATATATACATATAAATATACATTTTTTATTGCAAAAACAGTGTATAAGAAAATATTAGCCATTCAGAATTAAATATAGATATTGCTGGATATACTGTCGCTGACAAACTCTAAAAATCCGACAAGATAATTTTATATATTAAACATAATTATTAATTTCATACCTGTTTTATAGTTGGTTAATAAATCAGAATAAAAAATATTAAATCCTAGAGATGTTAAAACTGCATTACTTATGTTGTATGTTAATATTAAACATACAACCTTAAGTCAATAAAGATTATTACTGAATATAGAATAATATTGACAGATTCGTATATAATAATTATTTCGAAACATGTTCAAAGATAATAACAAGTATTGTTAACGTGTTAAAGTCTGGGAGAGCGGTCAAAGTGACATATATGTTGAAAATTGACGATACATAAATCCGGGTCCATTTAGATGTCGATGTATATGATTCGTTGATTAGAACATTGTTTGAAGACTCAGTAGTTAAGGTCTTCGCGGCTTTTTAACGCAATTGATTGTTTATCAAACTGATTAATAAACTCTATTCAAAAGCATCTTCAAAACTTTGGAGAGATCCCTGTACTCATTTTGGTTAACTAATAAAGTATTTATCGAAGAACAATTGTTTTTTTTCTTCTGTTCAATTCTAATTGAGCAGAAACGGTTGGTATCTAAAATATATTGATTTCGAGTAATAAAACATAGTTTTGGGTGTTGATATTTGGACTATAACGGAGAGCTCCCAGCAATACTCTTAAGAAAAGAAAAAATATCGCTTAATCTGCACAAAATATATATGATTCTATTGAAGTTTTGTCAAGTCGACGAATACATTCAGAAAGGTTGAATAGTGAATATTTCTCTAGCCTTTTCACAACGAAAATCATACCGCGTTATTTTTAATCGTGTTTATAATTTGTCATGCATTAAATGTGAACGAATTCTATGATAGACGAAAGCAGTTTTCAGGTTTATCCTGTTTTGTATGACAATATTCTTTGCTTTTATTTATTTTTCTCAATGTCTTTTCTTTTTTCTTGACGGCGGGCGGTACTCGAGCACGGGTCAGTAATAAGGCTAGGTCAGCAATAGGCTAGTTCATACGATGACCTACTTTAAAGCTACACTGGGGTATGATGACAAAAGAAAAAACGCTCAACAACATTGGCCAACCGTAACATTTAGAAAAAAAGAAAGAGAAGAGCAAATAAGCAAATAGTGACAGCACATAATGTTACATTTCACCTGATCATCCATTGTTGTAAATAAAGAAACAAAGAAAGAAACAAAAAGAAAAAAGATACTCTTTTTAGACATTGATCTTGATGATGAAAATAGTTTTAAATCAGTGTTGTTATCAAAAGCAATAGTCAGAATTTAATAGTAATAAATGGAAGTGGTAAAGCACACTGAGTGCCATTTTATAGATGTGATATCATTTTAATATAAACGAATCCTGAGTATTAACACCGTGAATGATGCCCATATTTATATATTCTTCTTCTTTGCATGTCTTTGAAGAATGTGGCCATACAACAGTTTCGTACATTGTTGTACTCTGCAAGATCTTTCAAACTGCACTCGGAAGGCAAACGAGGTAGTGTTGCATCGTATGGTCCCCCTTTCCACATTCACGGATGGTTGGGTCGGTTTTGTAGGCACATCTGACTATAACAACTTTTGATCGCCACATTCCCGTTCTCAAGTGATTGTGTTTTCTAAGCCAAGATGGGAGGCTTCAAAAGGGGAGATCCCCATATCAGTAAGAGTGGGCGTCATTCTCTATACCTCTGGTCCACAGCTGAAGTCTTGTCTCTTTCTGAGATTCTGTTATCTGATCAACATGGTTGAGGAAGCTTCTCCTTGACCAGTCGTTCGGCCGTAGCTTTACGTCTATGCAAGAGATGGCGTTCATCACTGGTAGATTTGTAATCTGGCAATTTCCCGTCTCACTTCTGCAGACACAATGTCAGTGAGGAGATGTAGGTTGTTCAGATTGGTAAGCTTCAAGCAACCAGTGATCAAGCGGCAGGTGTTATTCAGACCACGTGATGTTAATGGGTCGGTT
This sequence comes from Sepiola atlantica, assembly GCA_963556195.1. NCBI lineage: Eukaryota > Metazoa > Mollusca > Cephalopoda > Sepiida > Sepiolidae > Sepiola > Sepiola atlantica. Next base: position 45,035,586 of record OY744540.1, read on the forward strand.
GGATTCCCAGTTTCTGAGATGGAACGACTTGAGTCTTCGCAGGGTTTGCAAGCAGGTGGTTGTTCTCGTAGGGGAGGAGTTGATGTTTGTTTATACTACTTCAAACGTACTCTCTTGGAATGTTACACAGAAGTCGTCAGCATAGATGCACCGCTTTATGGAGATGGTATCTCTTACCAAATTATGGTTCTCTATTTCTTTTGTGTGGACAGAACTTCATAATTGAGTGACATAAAATGTACGGTTACATGTCTTCCAATTCAAAGAGAAATAATTAAAAGGATTTCAACGTATAGAAATTTAGTAGGAAAATAATTTAATTTTTATTAATGACTTTTTTCATCTTGAACCTTAAATACAGGGACTTCTTTAAACATATTCGTCTATGAAGGGGAATCTATTTAACTTTGTCATTGAAATGACATAATTAGTTTATTCTCATTGTATAAATAAATGTATGTGTTTAATCGGGATTTAATTGACATAAAACGCCGATGCATTATATAAGGCTGGACTAGAATCCGTCCTTATGGACTAACTATAGAGCCATTACCCTCAACAAACATCTTATGTTTAATATAGAATCAAATCTACTTGTAAAGATTCAATTGGATATAGAAAGTTCTCTTTTCATTTAATTATAATAACTTTTATACAAAAGCGAGTAATTCCGAATAGAGTAGTAGACGCGTGCAGAGAATATTCCCGTATATATGAGTGATAAGATAGAAGACAAACGAGGGGAATAGTGCGACACGTGTCTTTATCACGATGACATCATAACAATTTTCCTTCTCAGTCTCCTTCTCTAAAGAGTGGGTTCAAGAGAGCTAACCAGAATACAACATCCTAACAGCAATTGTGAAGTAATTTGGGTGTTTTTATCGATCCTGAACCAGCTGTCGTGACGTTCGACTCGGAAGCGTTCGGCTGTTCTACGCAAACGACCGAGAGTTGCCGAGCTGAAGCAGCGAGCAGCCGACATTTTTTATACGGTGCTGCGTCCTATGATAATAATGTTTTGCTTGTTTTTTTTTTGTTTTTTTTAGGGTTACGGTTAGGGTTTAGGGTTAGGTTTAGGGTTAGGGTAGGTTAGGTTAGGGTTAGGGTAAGGAATTTTTTAAAGTAACAAACAAAGAAAATAAAACATATTTACATGAATTTTTTTGAAAGAAACAACAGGAAAAAAACATAGCGAGGTTACTGTTATAAAATGAATACTGTATTTTTATTTACAAGGTATTTTTTTAAAGAAAAAAACAAAACAAAAAAACGTACCAAAATTACTTTTATCACGACATATCTTTTAAATTTTATTATTGATTCTTACTTGCTCGCGATGATACTGCAGTGCAAACTGTTCGTAATTCATTTTGGGTTTATTTTCTTCAAAAAAACTTCCTGACAAATAATCCGTCTTCGAAAGCACTTATTTTCAATTAGTAACAAAGTTATCGGCTGCTCACTGCTTCGGCTCGTCAACACTCGGCCGTTTGCGTAGGACAGCCGAACGATTCCGAGTCGAATGTCACGACAGCTGGTTCAGGATAGATAACAGTACCGTAATTTTAATAAGTTTTGTTAGCGTGATACACGATCGCCAAACAATCATGATGCCCATTCAACGAACTAAATTTGCTTCATGGCATATTACATACCAAGAAAAATTATATCTGGAATGATCATTTATATATCACTATATATTGTCAGTAGAATCCTTCATCGACCTAAACACGTTACCTATTATGATCTTGTCACAAATTAATAAAGACGTCACTGACTACCAATATGTTGAATGATTATAAAATATAGTAAATACACCGACATATTCTAAAATGTAAAAATGGCAGACACGAGTAAAACTGCAAAGAAACAATGAGCGCGTGTGCTTATGTTTTATCAATACTACACACAGCGCATTGGGGTTAGTCTTTTTTATACTGGCCTCCTCGCGTTGCTCATATGTAATAACATGAACTGATGGTTCAGCTGTTCAAACCTTCTTTGGTTCGTTTAGAGATCAATCCTTTTTTGTTATGAGTGACTTTGGTTTCTTTAGTAATTATTTGATGCGAAGATTCGAAGTCTTTGATTATCTTATTCTGCTGGTCCTTCTCTTGGTACGCAATACGTCGACTTTCATATTTGAGTGTTATCGATTTTCGAATGTTGCATTATCGATAGATACGACGATATACCTGTTCCGTATCTGATTCTATTACCATCAGAACACAGGTAAATTAAAAAGTGTTATATGAAATATCTCAATTTTGTGATATCAGCAATGAGAACTGACTTATACGCAATTCTTTGAAAAATAAAAATTGCCAATACTTTTTCTGATTCTATAGTATGATACATTTCTATGATAAATGTCAAAAGTTACCTCCCTTAAATAAGGCTTTTATGACTATAAATAACTATAAATAGTTTATCTATGTTTGTATGAAGCGATTCTACAGCTACAGCTTCGTATATCTTATTCCGATATACATTTGAGAAAATATAATTTATTTGAATTAAACAAAGTGTCTGAATGAAGATTTATAAAATATTTAATCGTAAAATATTTAGCGAATCGCTCCAACCTTGAGCTCTAATTAAAAAGTGTACGATCATATCTTGTATCCGGGCAGAACAAGTTTGAAACATTTCAGACAAGGATAGGTCGGTTATTTCATTCGAAATAAGTAAAATAAGTCTTTTGTTCAAATAACGCACCTTGTTTATTGTGGCCTCGTTCAACATTTTTCACCAGGTTAAATATGTTTACATTCACAAAGATATCTTTCGATGAATACGACGATAGTCTGTAAAAGAAAATGGGGTTCTCTTGTTTGCATTTAGCTCTGATCAATCTCAATTTTGGGTTAGGTTGTTGATCTATCTGTTATACAGCATATCAACACTTTTGGGGCGATGTCATGCCGGAACACAATTCCTATTGGAAACGATTCATTAGATACGATTAGTTGAACACAAATTGCTATTTATCTGTGGGGGAAATTAGAAGTCTATACATTTCACCACGATGAATTGTGTAATTGAACAGAACAAAGCCGACGGGATTTGAAGTCAGCATAGACGATTGCATAGTTCGACACGGTAACAATTAGGCAAACTATTCACCCTCTATTTACTTTTTGATATAATTGGATTAATAAAAATACCAGCCATTTCAAAAGAGCATTTCTTTTAGATTCAAGCAAATAAATAAGGTTGACGTCCACCCCAATGATACTCTTATATTAACGAACATAAAAACAACACAGACAGATGTGATGTCATAGAAACGCTTGTTACGTCACAACACCAGAATAAAAAAAGTCTCGGCTAACTTTTAAAAATAAATTCGGCATGGAACATCCTTGAATTGTCAGGTGTGTCATGGAGGTGGATCTACTGCTACTACTACTACTACTACTACTACTACTACTACTACTACTACTACTACTACTACTACTACTACTACTACTACTAAAACAACAATCACTTATATGCTTCAAAACTACTCGCCAAAATTGAACCACATTTTGCATGGAGGATCCTTGAGTTGCAATTTGTCTCATGGGTGGACACCACCTACTACTACTAATATCCTACCTTTACTGCTAAAACTAGAAAACAACAGGCATTTATAGCTTTCAAAACTACTCGACAAAAATTAATGTCATTCCATTATGGCGAAATAAATCGTTCGTTTTGATTGGTCAGTGAAATACCCATTCTCCATAGATTAGAAACATTTACAAATAATATTTCCTAACAACATAAATGTGTACGTGATAAAAAATATTAAAATGAATAAAGAAAATAATAGATTAGCATGTCTGTAACTAAAACTATGCCAGAGTTGTCAAATATATTTTTATTTTATATTCTCATTTTTTCTGAATATTGAGAACAATTTAATACAAGCAAAATATAGGCATATTTTTACTAGTCTATTATGTAAAAAGGAATTGTGCGTATGTTGTCGGCTAAATTTTATATATAAATAAAAGTTTAGTTCAATAATTATAACGATAGTTATATCATAAGGAGATTATATAACACAGAATTTTTTATTAAAAATGTTACAAATACCCAATATACAAATAAATACTGCAGGTAAAATTGAGCTCAATTTAAAGTTTAACAGAGCTAATAATATATTATGATTCAGTAGAATACAAAACTTCTTCCATAATTAATGTTGTGTAATGATAATGCTCCGAAAAGTTCAACACCAACAATATTTGTCCTTGCGCACATATGTTTCCGAGATAATAATATATTATCACTACTATAGCAGGGTAGAAAATTGACAATTATATGAAATCTTCATCGGCGCATAAATTCTTTATCAATTCGATACATGCAATATTCAATTGAATTCGTCAATAACTATAAACACACGCAATAAACAAAGTCCAGAAACCAATTTCCTCAATATGACAAGTAAAGTTAATAAACGTCAAAAAATATATTTATGGGTAGATTCAGTGTATTAAGGGGCCATGCCATTCTTCAGAATGTTTTATAACTCCAATAAAACAAAGCTTAATTTCTTCAGAAAAATTAACAACCTGAATAGTAAATAGTTTTCTCTATTACATTACTTATGAATACAGAAAGAACAAAAGCATATATATATATATATATATATATATATATATATATATATATATATATATATATATATATATATATATATATATATATTTCCTTTTTCATTTCCCATATATATATATATATATATATATATATATATATATATATATATATATATATATATATATATATAGGAAATGAAAAAGGAAATGTATATATATATATATATATATATATATATATATATATATCGGATATTTGAATTTGGATGGGTAGGTGGTGTTATCTTTATTTTGGAAGTCCCGTTCAAGTAGCCATTGCATATCCAAGTGGACATAATAAAATATAAAATGATTCTCACCAGACCAACCCCAACCTTAACCATAACCTTTTTTTCCCTTAGTATGAGGTGCCTTTTTCGCACGCTCGTCCTTCTTTAAGAAGATGATTTTGCTGATTGAAATAATCGGAAATATACTGACTGTCTCCGTTACACACGAATGCACATCTTCACGTATTGTTTCGCCCCAGACAAAAGTAGATATTTGATTGATGATTTTAATCAGATTAGAGGTTGTTTTTCAATTGCTGATGAATTTTTTAATGATGCCATATCTTCATGTCCGGATCGATAGGGATTATTAAACTATAAACAAAAGAATAGAGTTCCAGTCGTTTTAAGATATAATCGTCGTTGTCCGTCTCGATTATACCAGCCCACCCGAAAGAAAACATTTTCAAGAACATCGCTACTCCTGATACTAAAGACGGACAATCTCCATTGTCACCATTTTGTATAAATCACTATAATGTTACATAATATATTTAATATGAATAAATGTTGAATAGTTGCTAATTTCAAAATCGATCACCCCATTTCATCGATCACTCCATTCCATCACATGTGTGTGTATGCCCATTCCATCACATGTGTGTGTATGTCCACTCCATCACATGTGTGTGTATGCTGTCGGTTTAATTCTAAACGGCAGATTTCGGATTTAAATGTTGGTCAGCATTTACTTCACCAATCACTATACGAATGAATGCGCTAAATTTTGAAGTTATGCTCGGTCAACTTTCCATTTTAAGTTTTACAACCAATTTAAATTTCATATTGATAACCTCTGTTATGCACACAAACATTATTTGTTCATTGTTTAAACCATGTACGGACATTATAAAGTATTTAGCGGAAGTAACATTTGACGCTCCGTTTTAATTTCACTTAAACTATGGCCATGTTGATAAGATAAATGTTAGTTGAAAAAACCCTGTCTTTTTTCTCTTTTTTTCTGTTTGTCTATCTTCCCCTCACTTTATAATTTATATTATTCTGTCTGCCTATCTATCTATTTTTTGAACGTTCGAGAACGCTTAGCAAAAATGAAAAAAAGACACTTTTTACCGCAATAACAAATGTCTGGCTCCCACCCCCGTCCTGAACGAATCTGCTCCCTGTTGACCGTCAGCTTATGAAATTACTATATATGTATATATTTTTAAATATTACCTGCTCGTGTCCACAGCGAATTCAATGGTGTAGGATTTGTAAGTGTACGTTGTTTAATTTCTGACATATTGAGAAAGAGAGAGAGAGAGAGAGAGAGAGAGGGGGGGGTTAGAGACACCAATTTAAAAGCATATAGACAGCATCAAGTTCAACTCTCCCTATTATACAGCAAATTAGAAAAACCAGAGGAGTGTTAGCATGGATATATCAAATCAGTACAGACCGGGTAAAAAACAATATTTAGGAATGTACAGTGGGACTCAAGGTGGAATAAACTAATGTAATATAACATGCAAGTAGAACCACATGACAAGGAAGAAGAAGAAAAACATTTATCTTTTTTATACAAAAAGCATAAAAGCCATTATAAGGAAGATGCTTTTTCTACTTGGGAAGCATTCACACATATAATCACATGAAATGAAAAACGCTTTTAAGTTTCAAATGTCCTATTAATAGTGGTAGATTCTTCTTATAACTTTAGTAAAAATCCTGACCAAAAACCATTTTTAATAGATTAGAAGTTATAGAAAAAGAAAATCGAAAAATTTATTAAAGTTGGGAAAATTACTACCTTCAGGATTTATATAGAATAGGACTCAAAACTTTAAAAAATTAATTAAGATTTACAATAGAATTTTAAAGAACTATTCGAATTTGAAGCTTAGAAATCTTAAATAGTTTGCATATCTCTCGATACCTTAGGTAGAGACAGGACCAGTGATACCAATTCAGTGATACCATTCAGCAATAATAATGACAATATAAGATGTAATAATAGTAAAATAATAGCGAAAATAGCGGACAATTTTTTTAATGATGGTAATAAAGTTATCTGTAATCGGGGATAATATCCTAACTAAGGAATAATTATGCACTCATAATAATCAAAAGTATCCCACATTCGCTCCCTCCTCCCTCATGAAAAGACAAACTTCTAATACTCCGAGTTTTACAGAACTTTAAACTCATGAGTTAAGGACTTTAAAGTACTTTGCTTGAACTTTGAATTCTAATAAAATTTGATTCGCACCTTATTTTATTCTTTCACTTCATCTAGTGCTATTAATGTTCTATCCAGTATATTGAGCTTCATTTTCATCCGGATGTTCACTAATTAAATATATTAGTTGCCTCTTATATCTTTTGTTGTATTAACCTTATATATATATATATATATATATATATATATATATATATATATATATATATATATATATATATATGGGGTAAGGTACACGATAAGTCATGAAAATGAAATGCCGTTGGAGGCAATATGTGTTAAAAAAAGAAAACGGAAAACAAGTTTAAGTGCAGGAGAAAAACAAAACCAAGATATTTGACCGGTTTCGTTCGTATTAACGAACGTGAAGATGTTCGTTAATACGAACGAAACCGGTAAAATATCTTGGTTTTGTTTTTCTCCTGCATTTAAACCTGTTTTCCGTTTGTCTTTTGTTCACATATATATAATATATAATAAATATATATAATATATAATAAATATATATAATATATAATAAATATATATAATTTATAATATATATATATATATATAATATATATATATATATATATATATATATATATATATACAAACAAACATTTAATGAATTAAAACATTACTATTGTTGCAAGAAATAGAACATCAAGTCCAGTATGGCGTACGATCGTTTTCAAAACAGTTTGGAAATACTTTATTTTATTTTATTTTATAATTTGATAAAGCTAATCCAAAATATGTCTTCATCAGCGCCTTTAGCAACACGTCTTACAGAAAATAAGAGAAACACACAAAAAACTCGTTCTAGAGAAACATCCACTGACAGTAAGAGTCACCGGTTGATATTTCGGTAGCATAGGAGGGGAAAACACAATGGTACCTATAAACAAATCACCGGTACATATAAAAAAACACAATACTTCTCAAAGAATAAAAATAGACATAAAAATAATAAAACATGAATAAGAATAAAAAAAATAAGAAAATAGAAAATAAAAATCAGAATCAAAAATAAAAGTTTTTTTTAAAAATAAAGGTTGAAATGGATCAAGGTGTTTTTTTACAGAGTCTTTTTTAAGAAAACATCGTGCAAGAAGATGTGCGGGGTAAGATGGTAGAAGGAAGGTGTAGGGGAAGATATGGACAAAGATAATTTTGGGGGGAGAAAAAAAACTTATAAAAACCTTTATGGGGAAAGAAACAGGAATTATAAGGATATATATATATATATATATATATATATATATATATATAAATAAAAATAGAATAAAAAATGAGCAAATCAACAACTAGCAAAAATATACTCAAAAACACATATTGAATAGTTCTACCAAAATATTTCAATTGTTAATACAATCATCATCAGTTGGTAGCAGAACTTTAATTAAAAACAGAAAAGTTTTCAAATTTATACAAAGAACGCAATTTGGAAAAAATATAGTTACATGTAATAAACAGTAGAAAGGAAGAAAGAAAGAAAGAAATGTTAAAAAAAGAAAAAAGAAAGAAAGAAAGGAAAAAACAGCCGTTAGCATGTAAAAGCCGTCGGACACGCTGTAAGTTAATAAAGTTGTGAAGGAAGATTAGTGGTAATTTAAAATGAATGACAGCAAGGAATTAAACAAAGAAGGAGGAGGAGGAGGAGGAGGAGGAGGAAGACGGACTCAAAGTTGTAGAAGTTATCCGATTAAAAAAAGATCCAGTTTCCTATGTGAAATGATCTTTTTACTTAAAATTCCGAAAACGACATTATTAGTATGGGAGGGGCGCGGCGTTTAACGTTAGACTTGCATAGAAAACTGAAAGCATTGGTAAAAATAGAAGAATTTATTCTTTTCGAATTTGGTGCTTAAGAAATATTAAGAAATACTAAATAAAACAAACAAACCCTTAAATAAGACCATTTTGAGTGTGTGTGGGGGGGTGGGGGTGGGCGTCATATCCACCCGCCAAATTTTTGTTTACTCTCAAGCTCTGTTCCTTCCGATTTGACTTCCAGTTCTAACCTTATATACGATTGGCTGTTCTTTAAACCTTAATTTTACCATCTTTTTTTAATCACTTGTTTTCTTCGTTTCAAATCGGATTATCTCTCCCTCATATTGATTTATAAACCTTGGTAACGTGAGAAATATTTTCAGTATTCATCTTTTATGTTTTTATTTATACTGTAAAATTTATATTTTAATTTATATATTTAATAGCATTTTAAAAATCTAGCTTTTTAAAATTGCTTTAGGTATCAATTACGCATGCATTAATTATCAAGAACGACGTGAGAATAAGAGTTTTATAGTTACGAATGGACCTACTAACGTATAATTTATATCCAGCTATCCTTAGCACTATTGATACTAAACCAACAGTGACAATGGGAGTATATTTCGATAGGAAGCCTCCAGAAGAAGAAATGAATAAGAAAACAGTTCGACAGGAATGAGTGAAAAAGACTCGGATAGGAATAAGAATATATATATATATATATATATATATATATATATATATATATATATATATATATATATATATATATATGTATATATATATATATATATATATGTATATATGTATGTATATATGTATATATATATATATATATGTATATATGTATATATATATGTATGTATATATATATGTATATATGTATATATATATGTATATATATGTATATATATATATGTATATATGTATATATATATGTATATGTATATATGTATATATATATATATGTATATATGTATATATATATATATATGTATATATGTATATATATATATATGTATATATGTATATATATATATATATGTATATATGTATATATATATATATATATGTATATATGTATATATATATATATATATGTATATATGTATATATATATATATATATATGTATATATATATATATATATATATATATATATATATATATATGGCATTGTTACATTATTAGATTGAGCTAGTGTCCAAAAAAGATGGAGAAACGTACACGATTATAGGTTATTAGATATTTCCATAACTAAGAACAAGCTGTTCATAAATAAATATTTGTAAGGTTGCGGTATGTTTTTGTTATTGTTGAAGTCAATGTAAAAGGTAGACTTTGCAAACTGACAGATAAGCACAGTTGAAGAAAGTCGGGTCTCGTCATGGGCTCCAATTAGTAAAGCCTGAAATTCGTTTATCATATACTGTAGGAAAAAAAACGCTGCAATTCAGGTTATAGCAACAAAATAGACAAGGGGGAACGGAATATATATATATATATATATATATATATATATATATATATATATATATATATATATATATATATATGTGTGTGTGAGTGTGTGTGGACCCTTTTTCGTTTGTTTTTGATAATCATCGGTGTAAGTCTGCACGGATAAGCGAAAAAGAAAAAAAGAAGGGAAATGAATAAATCGCAAAAAGGGGAAAAGTGTTAAGGAAATGAATTTAGTCAGAAGAAAACGATCGCGGCCATACCACACTTTCGTACATTGCTCTGTCCTTTCTTTCTTGTTCAAACTAACTTTTTAATTCCTTTCTTTGCTCAAGTTCAAACCAGAGATCACTTTTATGACTAACGTAACTAATCTGATCAACCTGAGAAAAGGCTGTTGGTTGTAAAGTTACCCTCCCCTCCGTTTTTTTAGTAGGGATTTGTTTCTTTGTGCGATAACCTGGTTGTTTCTGAATAGCAAATAGCTTCATGACCATGACGATACCGGCAATATAAGTTAAGGGAGTCGGAAACATCGTACATTTGCTAGAGATACGCATGATAGAAACAGTCCTAGATATTTACTTTAGTCTTCAACAAGGTGATAATAATAAATCGAACCTTCAAATAATCGATAACGAAATCAGCTTGCAACCATTTACTCTACTATGAGTGGGTGGGTGCGTGGTTGGACTAATGACCACCGTCGCGGACTATGGAATCGGCTATGGCCAGTTTTAATCCTACCAGATATATTGTGGTAAAATAGTACTAATACCACTGGGAAAGATATCAACCCTCAATTTTCCCACGCCTATTGGTAAATATCAGCTTGTGTTTAATTAATCGTATACAATAAATCACTTTAGAATTATGATACAAATCGGCCCGACAGTAGTTTTGTTGCTATCGGGCTGAGGTATGGTTCTCTTCGTCTGGGCTCCCTTACTCAGTCATTTTTTGTAGGCCAAATGCACTTATAAAGTGCGCTGCTTTCTCAAAATCATACCTGACCTTGTGTCTAACCTCCTAACAAGGAGATAAATAATAGGTATTTTGTTGTGCCATTAAATAACTAAAAAGGGTTGATATGTCTTCATCAAGCAGGAATGTCGATGTGGCGGTTAACAATGATGCTAATACTCAAGGTTATATAATACATTACCGTCGAATAGAATAGTTTATATAATACATTAAAACCAAATATAAAAAAAACCCCAAATAAATAAGATTGAATGAAGAGCCATTTTTCACGAGTAGTAAACACGAACATTCCATCAGCTCATATCACGTTTAGTGTCCTAAATTATTGTGTTGAAATATTTACGCCAAAATTGTTCAAGTAAAAAGTAAACCATAGCAAAGACAACATCTGACAGTGTAATGTTGAGACCTGTGCGTTGAGTTGTAATTCATATTAACGAACTATATATATATATATATATATATATATATATATATATATATATATATATATATATATATATATATATATATATACTAGCAGAAAAGCCGGTGTTGCTCTGGATTCAATCCTATGTCCTTCAGTCTCAGCACATAACATATTTATTCTTATTTTTTACAAATTATATTATTCAACTTTTAGGATGGAGCGAAGTGATGTACTTAGCTTTGATTGGGTGCGTTGAGATGTAAGTACAGTGAAATTTAGGGAAATACAAAAGTATTTAAATTATAATCTACCCTCGGGCCGTTTCCAGAGAATGAATAAGCCATAGACCCAATCTTACAATTTCTCTGCTTACTGTATCACTTCGATCAAAATAGAAATATACTTATCCTAGTTACTTAGATAATATGGTTTCAGAATATATACAGTTATCGGCGAAAATTTCCAAAACTCTAGTGAAAAAACCAACAGACAGCAACTACAATTTATATATATATACTAGCGGGGCTACCCGGCGTTGCTCGGGGTCATAAAACATATAATTGAAGAATAATCGCGTTTGTAACATCTTTATATTCAAACTTCTATTTCTCTCCTTCTCTCTATAGCCGTCTCTTTATCTTTCTACTTTTCTCTTTCCCTGTCGCCCTATTTCACCGGTACTTTCTCATTTTGTCTTTTGCGAAAGCTTTTTCTTCCCCACCATTCTTCTTACGTTGCCCAGGGCAAAAGTATAACATATTTTTTTAAAGTACCACCTCTGTCTGCGCCTTCTATATAGGTACATATCTCCACCCCGGTGTACATACTATATAGGTACTTATCTTCGCCCCGGTGTTTATACTATATACCTCCCTATCGCCGCCCCGGTGCGCATACTATATACGTACATATCGCCGCCGCAGTGCACATACTATATACATATGTATCGCTGCCTCAGTGCAGATACTATATATGTACCTATCGCCACCCTGGTGCGAATGCTAAATACGTACCTATCGCCGCACCGGTGCGCATACTATATAAGTACCTAATGCCGCCCCGGTGTGCAGACTACTTAAGTAGTGCGAATTCTAAATATGTACATATCGCCGCCCGGTGCAAATGCTAAATACGTACCTATCGCCGCCCGCTGCGAATGCTAAGTACGTACCTATCGCCGCCCGCTGCGAATGCTAAGTACGTACCTATCGCCGCCCGCTGCGAATGCTAAGTACGTACGTATCGCCGCACCGGTGCGCATGCTATATACGTACCTATCGTTGCCCCGGTGTGTGTGCTGTATACGTACCGATCGCCACCCCAGAGCGCATGCTAAATACATACCTATCACCGACCCGGTGCACATGCTATATACGTACTTATTTCCGCCCATGTGCAGATACTATATAAGTACCTTTTGCCGCCCCGGTGTGCATACTACATAAGTACCTATCGCTGCCCCAGTGCGAATACTAAATATGCACATATCGCCGCCCCGGTGTGCATACTACACAAGTACCTATCGCTGCCCCAGTGCGAATACTAAATATGTACATATGGCCGCCCCGGTGTGAATGCTAAATACGTACCTATCACCGCCTCGGTGCGAATGCTAAATACGTACCTATTGCCGCCCTGGTGCACATGCTATTTATGTACCTATGCACTACTATATACGTACCTATTACCACCCGGTGCACATACTATATATATACCTATCGCTGCCCCGGTGCGCATACTATATTCGTACCCACACCAAAAGAAAATTTTTTTCATCCTCCCCATACATATGAATACTTTTGATTTAAAAAAAAAAAATATTTTGACCGCCCCTATAAATAGAAATATTTTAAGTTAAAGAAAGAAAAAAAAAATTCCGGCTCATATACTGCAGAAGCACCCCTGGTCCGTATACTGCAGAATCCTCTCGGTCCTATACTGTAGAAGTGCCCCCGGTGCCTATACTGCAGAAGCATCCCCGGTCCCTATACTACAGAAGCCTCCGGGTCCTATATTGTAGAAGCACCCCCGGTGCTGGGTCCTATACTGTAGAAGCACCCCCTGGTCCCTATAGTGCAGAAGCACTCATGGTCCGTATTCTGCAGAAGCACCCATGGTCCCTATTCTGCAGAAGCCTCTGGGTCCTATATTGTAGTAACACACCCGGTGCCTATACTGCAGAAGCACCCCTGGCGCCTATACTGCAGACGCCTCCGGGTCCTATATTATAGAAGCACCCCTGGTGCTGGGTCCTATACTGTAGAAGCACCAGAAGCACTCCCGGTCCGTATACTGCAGAAGCACTCATGGCCCCTATACTGCAGAAGCCTCTGGGTCCTATATTGTGGAAGCACACCCGGTGCTGGGTCCTATAATGTAGAAGCACTCCTGGTCCGTATACTGCAGAAGCACCCATGGTCCCTATTCTGCAGAAGTCTCCGGGTCCTATATTGTAGAAGCACCCCCGGTACTGGGTCCTATACTGTAGAAGCACCCCTGGACCCTATACTGCAGAAGCACCTATGGTCCCCATTCTGCAGAAGCCTTCGGGTCCTATATTGTAGGAGCACCTCAGGTGCTGGGTTCTATACTGTAGAAGCACCCCTGGCCCCTATACTGCAGAAGCACCCATGGTCCCTATCCTGCAGATGTCTCCGGGTCCTATATTGTAGAAACACCCCCAGTACTGAGTCCTATACTGTAGAAGCATCCCTGTCCCATATAGTGCAGAAGTCCTCATGGTCCCTATTCTGCAGAAGCCTCCGGGTCCTATATTGTAGAAGCACCAGAAGTATCCCCGTGCCTGTACTGCAGAATCACCCCTCGTCCGTATACTGCAGAAGCACCCTCGGCTCATATACTGCAGAAGCACCCCCGGTCCTTATACTGCAGAAGCCTTTGATTCCTATACTGTAGAAGCGCCCCTGGTGCTACACTGCAGAAGTACCCCCTGTCCCTATACTTCATAAACCGCTGGGTCCTATATTGTAGAAGCACCCCGGTGCTGGGTCCTATACTGTAGAAGCACCCCTGGTCCTTATACTGCAAAAATACTCATGGTCCCTATTCTGCAGAAGCTCCCGGGTCCTATATTGTAGAAGCACCCTGGTGCTGGCTCCTCTACTGTAGAAGCACCCGTGGTCCCTATTATGCAGAAGCTTCTGGGCCATATATTGTAGAAGCACCCCCGGTTTGTATACTGCAGAAGCACCCATGGTCTCTATTCTGCAACAGCCTCCGGGTCCAGTATTGTAGAAGCACCTCCCGTGCTGGGTCCTATACTGTAGAAGCACCCTGCCCCCTACACTGCAGAAGCATCCATGGTCCCTATTCTGCAGAAGCCTCCGGGTCCTATACTGCAGAAGCACCCATGGTCCATATACTGCAGAAGCACTAATGGTCTGTATACTGCAGAAGCCTCTGGGTCCTATACTGTAGAAGCGCCCCTGGTGCCTATACTGCAGAAGTACCCCCTGTTCCTATACTGCATAAGACTCCGGGTCCGATATTGTAGAAGCACCCACAGTGCTGGGTCCTATACTGCTGAAGCACCCATGGTCCGTATACTGCATAAGCACCCATGGTCCGTATACCGCAATAACACCCCCGGTCCATATACTGCATATACTGCAGAAGTACCCCCTGGTATACAAAAGAATCGAAAGTTAACCTACATAATTAAATAACTATAGGCGGGCCTCTGGTTTACAAAAGAATCGAAAGGTTACATACGCGCCTCTGATGTACAAAAGAATCGAAAGTTTATGACCGCGTCTCTGTTGTACAAAAGAATCGTAGTTTATCGAAAGTTGCTGGACGTGCATCTACGTAAACCGAAATAAAATAAAAAATCACGATGCCCGCCTGCTTCCCTCAAAATCAAACGAAATAAGCGAACAAACACTCTCCCACCCCAAAAAGGGTTGAGTTAATGCCTGACATCATGACAACAGAATATTTAGTATACTAAATATCTAAAAAATGAGCAGGTAATCCTATGAGGAGCGAATGTATATTATAATGCCTCCTCCACTGAAAAATAGAAGTAATGCCTGGGAGGAATGTATCATGACGAATGAAAAAATACTACAAAGAATTCATAGACCGGATTAAATCGACTTATTTTTTAATGAAAAAGGTAGGAGTTAATGCCTGGGAGCATGATATCATGACAACAGATTATTTAGTACACTACCCGTCTATAAAAAGAAGAAGGTAATCCTAGGAGAACGGTATAATGAGGAATTAACGTATATTATAATGCCTGGGAGCATGATATCATGACAACGAAAGTTTACGTACGCACCTCTGGTTTAAGCGTAAACCGAAATAAAAATAAACAATGTTGATGCCCCTTCCCCGCTTGCCTTTCACAATGACGTAATTTCCGTAAGAATAAGAAAAGTTTTCCAAATTCACACATTTAAGTTTTCATGTAATTATCTCCCTTGAAACAGAAAGTCTGCTTTACAAATTCGATAGTTTTTGAATAAAATGTCTTTAATTGTATTAATGATTTTTAGTAACTATCGAGGAAAATATAAATACATATGGAAATTGTACAATACGAGTTATAAGTGTATATTTCTTAATATTAATTTCTTAGAACTTTAAAACAAATGAATTATGTAAATTCGAAACAACGCATGTTATTTGGGCCAATTTCGTATGTCTATATATATACGACCTTCCAGAAGAATATATCAGTAATATTGCGCTGACGAACATACTGAAGACATCAAGGTTTATGTTCGAATCTCAGTCTCTGCGTCAAATTTGTTTATTGTTTATTTATTTATCATTTAATCTAAAATAAGTAGTTAGGAATTTCCTCAATGTAATTCTTACGTTTAAAATAATTCTATTTTTGCTAGGCTGCCGCGTTCTTGGGTGGTGAGACACTGATTTTCTGTTTCGGACCAAAAATATTTTTAGTTAAAAAAAAATTTTTTTTTTGTTTAAAAAGGAAAAAAAAATTGTGAAGGGGAAGGGATTTCCTCCCCCTGCCCCCTTAAAAAATCGAGTGCGAATGCAGTCTCCAAACTATATCGTAGAACCAGTTTTGATACGTAGCCTCATTTTAAAAATTCTCCTGGACGTTATATTATAAGTGGACTAGCGAAAATAAACTCCCTAACGGTCGTCTATTTTTGCTAGATGGCCGCGTTTTTGGGTGGTAGAGACATTTTTAGTTAAAAAAAATTGTCTCCCAATATTTTCTGTTTAAAAAGGAAAAACAAAAATTCTTTTTTTTGGGGGGGGGGGGGAGGGGAGGGGGGGGTTTCCGGCAAAAAGGGGGGGGGGAATCCCCCCTTAAAAAATCGAGTGTGAACGCAGAACCAAAACTATATCGAAGAACAGTTTTAATACGTAGCCTCGTTTTAAGATGATTCATTGGTAAGTAAAGGAAATGGAAAAAAACATTTGTATAACGTAAGTAGTTGATTCGTCCAAATTACTCTTTGACTTTTAGGTTACGAGTTCAAATCACGACGTCGGCTTCGAAATTACTTATTGCTTATTTAGTTGTTAATCTGTGCCCTAATGTGTTTGTTATGTTTCTGACTTGGAAATTAATTAAATAGTAATCACCCCCGCCCCCTCCCGTTTACAAAAATTCTCCAGGTCGGATAGACGGACAGACAGACGGAAAGACAGACAGAGAACCTCTTTGTTATATTATAAGTGGATTATAATAATTATTATTTAGTTGTATTTGATAAAATATATCGTGATAAATATTATTTATCTTTTCTTGAGTCATCCATCTATTGATGGTGAAATTAAAATTGAGTTATATTAAAGAGTATTGATTTACTCCTCTCCAGGAGTTAGGCACAAGGACAGTTTTTATCTTACTCCCACAAGTAAGATGTGACCCAAGGTCGGGTCGGGAAAGTGGGGTTTAAAAATTGCCTGGGCAGCCCCGTCGGCATTCCCTGGTAGGGGCGCCTCAGGCAGTAAGCAATAAACTTACTCCTCCTCAAAGAGGGGAGGCGAAGCCTGGGAGGGTGGACCTCCTAGAACTGCACAGGACAGACCCATAGACCGGCGTAAATCAAGCCCCGAAGGCCAAGACAATACCAGTCTATGGGGTGCAGTATCCATCGGAACAGATACTACACTTTCATCTTAGCCAAAAGGCCAAAGATGAGTTATATTAAAGAGTAACAGCATGCACATATTAAAAAAAGAGCTGTTGGATGGAAATTTTAATTTTAAGGTGCAGAAAATATACACCTTCACATATTAAAAAAAAGAGTTGTTGGAAATTTTAATTTAAGGTGCAGAAAATATACACCTTCACACATGTTAAGTTACTAAAAAGACATTCTTTGAAAATATTATTAAGATATAGATTCTGAGGCTATCAAATATTAAAAAGCGCAATTTTATAATGCCAACAGATGAAAACAGAATGATTCTTCTAAAACTTAGACCTAAAAGTCTTAAACGAAAAGAATCAAGGAGCATATAACAATTCAACTATGGGACATCTTGACCACCATCTTGAAAATGTTATCCTATGAGAACGATCAACTTGTGATATGATTGCAAACATATCTGGCATTATTCAAACCTTAATGAAACTTCACCTATCAGAAATACTATAGGAATACTGTGTATCTTAAATAATTTGGAAGTCATCTTAGACCCCATATTGAAAAACAAACTTCGTTTTGTATTCGGAACAGAGCCGACGCTTTCTACCTTTGAACCCCCTAAACCGTGTGTGGGTCAAATTTGGTGCTCCCCCTTCCCGGGTTGAACTGTTTCATTATCATTCTCTGTAGTTTTTGTCCCGTTATTTAAAATGTGGTTAGAAGTAAATGACATTGGGTCGCTTTGAAAAGTAATCGCACGTTTAGAAAGACGCGTGTGAATTAATTTGGCCCAAACATATATCCTGTTTGAGAGTTGGATGCTTGACTCGCAAAATTATCGCCCCATTCTCCTCCCGCTCTTCGCTAACATCTTTGAATCATTAATCAATCTAGCGATAGTCTATAATCTCAAATATGCTAAACTTCTTTCTGGCCAATAATACGGATTTAGGCAATCTCGTTCTACCGCGGATATTCTAACGGTTATCTCTGAAGGCATGTACCATACACTGTATAATGCAGATAGAGCTAGGGCGGTAGTGCTTGATATATCTAAAGCCTTTGACAAGATCTGGCATGAAGGTCTTCTCAGGAAAATTAATTCCTACGATATTACTGGACGGATATTTAATATAATCAGATCCTTCTTAGCTATAGGAAAGATCCAGGTTGTTCCGTATATCCAAACAAGGTCACATTAATGTAGATGTTCCCAGGGGTGGACACTTGAACCTTTATTTTTCATTATAATCATAAGCTAACTCCATGGTGCAATCTCGTTCGAGATGAGTATGATTGCTGATGAAACCACGCCCTATTCTCAACATGTGGGAAAATCGAAGAACATATACATATCCAAGGCAATGGCTGAATCCTTAGAAAATTACTCCCAGTCTGTAGTAAAATGGAGCCAAAAAGGTATGGTCACATTCAATGATACCAAAACAAAGCTAATTTCTTTAACAATTATAAGGAACTTTTTAAACGCCGATTGTCATGGCTGATAGCACCATTCCCGAGAGTCTGGCATTCAGACTCCTCGGCCTAACGTTCACAGGCAACATGAATTGAAATAAGTACATAGAAGATACTGCCAAATCTGCTGCAAAGAAGGTGGGACCTCTACCAGGCAAGAAAACTTCTCACACCTGCCATCATTCTATATATAAAGCCACTATTCGCCCATGCATAGAGTATTGTCGCCACACCTGAGCTGGTACTCCGACGACTAATC
This sequence comes from Sepiola atlantica, assembly GCA_963556195.1. Lineage (NCBI taxonomy): Eukaryota > Metazoa > Mollusca > Cephalopoda > Sepiida > Sepiolidae > Sepiola > Sepiola atlantica. The sequence goes on from OY744540.1 coordinate 45,055,149, forward strand.
TCTCCCTTTTGTACAAGATGCAAAGAAGAGTCTCGCACTTTATACCAAGTTCCAGTCCTTGTCCTATTACCATAATGTAACACCTATGTGCTTTTTTTTTTACAAGTACTTCAAATTATGCCCCCTAAATGTTAGTATTTTTGAGCAGCAAAATCACACCCCTTCACTGTAAAGGTCCCCAGATTCCGTTAACATTTTTCTACTCTAATAGCTTCTTACCTCGAGCCGCTTATCTTTGGAATTTCCCCCATGCTTCCTGTTTACTCAAATCTACTAACATGCAGAAATTTAAATGTGATGTGAACAAATATCTTGCTAAACAACTCTCCACTTAGGATATCACCTATAAATCTGGTCCCTAATCACAGTATCCATTTACGGCTCAGTGGGGGGGGGGGGTGAACAAAAGTTAAAAATCAGTGGTAATGTGTCTTTGGGGGGGGGTGAACAAAAGTTAAAAATCAGTGGTAATGTGCCGTTGGGGGGGGGGGTGAACAAAAGTTAAAAATCAGTGGTAATGTGCCTTGGGGGGGGGGGGGTGAACAAAAGTTAAAAATCAGTGGTAATGTGCCTTTGGGGGGGGGGGTGAACAAAAGTTAAAAATCAGTGGTAATGTGCCTTTGGGGGGGAGGGGGTGAACAAAAGTTAAAAAAAAGATATATAATTTATTGAATAAATGGTGAAAATGTCATTTAAATTACATACTTCTATGATTTTCCTGTAATTATCATGATGACATTTGAAAGAGTGCTTCAAGCCTTCCAAGACAAAAGGCTCAGATCAAAGTGTTGTATCTGTGGTTGTGCTCATATTTTGTCCCGTCTCTTCTGTTGAAGAGACAGAGGAATTTTAAAAAATGAACCTGATAGTCGAAAGTCGCTTTCATTAAACCGACCCTGTGTCCCATCCGACCCGCGTTGGAAGGGAGGAGATTGGTAAATAAGTATCATTGGATATCGCATATTTTTTTAGAACATTTCACGAAATCGTATCTAACACAAGGTGATATTTGTTTCACCTCCAACGTATTTTCCTTCATTCTGCCAGACCACAAATTAGCCACGCACGCCCCTTTCTCCTAGTTGTCTTAAAAAAGCAACCTTCTTGCTTGTTGAATACAGAGGCGGTTGTGACTACCAAACACAAAAAAGATTTGTGTTTTACTCCTTCCTTTACCGCTTATTTTATCTATGAACGAACCTGTTTATGTATCGTCGGATAAGAGAGAGAGAGAGAGAGAGAGAGAGAGAGAGAGAGAGAGAGGGGGGGGGGGAGGGGGAGGGAATAACTTGTGCGAGTAATAGGAGAATAGTCGCTTAACTTTATAATATTTTTTTCTTATCCTGCTGTCCTTTGATGAAAGTTCGACTGGTTGCCATTGACTCCAACAATCCTCAATTGTAAGTTAATCTTTCAGAAGAAGCATCGTCTGTATTTAAACGACAGAAGGCGAAGTGTGTAAGGAAAAATAGATTAAGCCATCGTATTAAAAAAAAACAGTTTTATTGAGACGAAAATAGAAAAAGATGTTGGTGTGTAGGCGATTTTGTTACTACATGAAACTGACTTACAACCATATAGTTTAAAGGATAAACCACACAAAAAAAACAACAAACAAACAAACAAAAAACAGAACGATAATTGCGACAATGTTGGTGATTGGCTTTTCGAGTTAAACCGAACGCTTACGTCATATACACTTTATATATTGAAATAAACAGAACTTTAAAAAAATCCGATTTAGAAAAAATTATTTATTTACAAATAAAAATTTAATATGTAATTAAAACATAAATCCACGTTAATGCATTTCGGTTTCTTACGAAACAAGTCAGACATTTTAATGTGAAATCAAAATTTTATTTATAAAGAATAATTTACAAAACATAATTCATTCATTTAATTGAAATCCACATGCATTTCGGTTTCTAATTTTAACAAATTATTTTGTTAAATTCTATTTTTCTGGATTTAAATTTATTTTCCATTCCTCATGTATTAACATATTAAAAGTTTTGTAAGGTATTTACATCCAATACTTTTAGAAATAAATGTAACAATAAAACATTATCTGAACTCCCGGGTTACGCCAGGTAGGAACAGCTAGTTATTCCCATTTACTTGCCATCCAACGATGTCAGAGTTAGACACAGGGTCGGTTTTTAATGTGGGGAAATCCAGCTCCGCAAGGCACACTATGGATTATGACAAAAATTTAAAAAAATGCCTCAGTGTAGAAGGATTTCTCCTTCATTGACCTAGGACAGGAAAGATGAAGTGTAGTATCAGAACAGATACTACACTTTGCATAATTTATTTTCTATAAAATAAAATTACAATTTAATTTTAACAAATTAAGGACAAGGCCATCAAATATGTGGCGATATGGTGGTCATCATCTGTCTATCCTATTTTTAGTTATAATCATTACAGTCACCACAATACAAATTTACTCCAGAGATATCTTACTTAAAATATCCTTAATTGTTTAAAATTTAATTTTACACTTTGCTTAACCAATGGGTTGTCAATATCATCGCATAATGATCTTTGCCCTTATTCTTCGCTTATCATTGCTTCTCTTCCTTGCATCTCCGTCCCCTCTTTTCTTTTTCGTTCTATCCCCCTTTCTTTCGCACATACAATGTGTGAACATCTGATGGAAACTCCCAGTTCCATCTTTGATGACTTTCAAGGGTTTGGTGATTTTTCACACATAACCGCCTAATTATTTTGCCATGCCGTGAGCATGCATGTTGCTTTCGGCTATTGACCATTTCTCTTTTCATGAACAAAATGCGTCAGTAGAACATTTATTATTTGTTTATTTCATTTGAGTTTTGTATATGATGTCTATCATTTTATGCAGCAAACACTCAAACAAAGCTTACATCTTTTCAGTGTGGGGAATTTGTGTGATTTACCTTTCGAAAAAAGAAAACGATAAAAACCTTAAAATGTGAATGTTTTATATTTATTTAACATCAATCGAAAAAGATAAGAATAATCACAAAAGCAAAATGATATAGTTAATCATTATTATCATCACATTATCATTGACACATTATTATTTTTCACACGAGTCATATTATCAGTGATGGATCACTGGCAATAACAAGTGGTGTTCCCTGGAGTCTGAGTGATAACAAGTTTCCCAGATTTCCAACACCTCTCTCGATAACCGTTGCTAATCACTCTGTGTTATCGCAACAGTCGTTTAATAACGAAATACATGCTCTGAAATCAAAGCCGCATTTCGTAACTACATCAAAAGGGTTATAGAAAGTCCGATGTCCAATCGGTTAAATTTGAAGTTGCTGAGCAGAGGCTTGGTTTTCACGAGTTTTGGCGAATAAAAACAGGGTCCTGAACAGACGTAAGACCTCTATTCCAACCATCATTAATGGGCCAGAGGTGAATTCAACAGCATCCAATAAAGCCAAACATTTTGTAAAGAACTTTACATCAAATTCCACCCTTTGCGATCAGGGTCGCCTTCCTCCTGAATTCCCCTTTATGACTGTAAACACTCTGAGTGACATCAATATATCTGTCCAGGATGTTGCCAAACTTATCAAGAACCTTCAACCGGAACATTATTACAAAGTTATTAATCGTTGCTTAAAGGAGAAATACTTTCCATCGCCGTAGAAAACTTTGTCAGTCTGCACAGTATCAAAAAATACTAGGGACCGGTCTTCTGAATTTTAGTACAAACCGACCAGTCTTCTGTGCGTCATGAGTAAGTTGCTTAAATCTGTGATAAATCAAGAAGTTGTCAACCATCTCACCAAAACCAATCCACTCAATGACAAGTAATATTGATTCCATCTTGCAAGATAACCAGTTGATATGCTGACTGTATTGACGGGGGATTCGTTTCTAGAGCAATAGCTCTTGACATATCAAATGCCTTTGATAGGGGTTGACACAAAGGTTTGCTTCACAAGCTTGCTAGCTATGGAATATCTGGAAATGTCTTCTCAATCATCGAATTCTTTCTCTCTGATAGTTTTATAAAAGTAGTCGTTGATGGGCAGAAGTCTGAAGCACATAGTATCAATGCCGGCGTGCCTAAGAGATCCATTCTGGACACAACCCCTTTCCTGATCTTCATCAATGATTACCCGAATCACAGTCTAAGATCATTTGTTGACACTTCTGTAAATGACACAGTCATCTATGGCAGTACTTCGAAGAGCATTAATGATCAATATCATTCTGATTCTCTCTCTCTTCCGACCCGAAAGGTGGCTGGTTACTTTTAATACATCTATAACCTCCTTTCACTACCAACGCTCGGATCCTCTTGGCCCCAATTGAAATGAATGGCTCACTCTTTGAGGAAACCCTCTGCTCAGATAAGCTTCTAGGACTAACCTTAACTCCAGACCTGAAGCGAGAGACTTACATAAGAACTGTTTCTGAGGTCGCTGGAAAAATGGTTGCATCATTCTATCGCTCCACAAAGTCTTTTACTCCTGACGCAATCCTCTACGTGTCAAATACGTCCTAAAATGGGGTACTGTTGCCACATCTCAGGAGGTGCTGCTCAAAGCACACTTTCCTGCTTTGACAGAGTACTTTCAAATCTAGTAGGGATGTCCTTTTTCCTTCCCCACAGCCTCTTTCTAACAGAAGAGAGTAGCTAGTCTTTTTCTGCTCTATCGTTATTTTCATGGTATGTGTTCGACTTAGCTCTAATCTATGCCCCCTGTACACATTCACAACAAAGTCGTCTCGCTACAACCACTGTAAATAATTTTCCTTTCTTCCTCTATGTACCTAAAATTAAATGGAATTTCCATAAGTAAAGTTTATTTCCAAGAACTACTCGTCCGTGGAACACAATGTCACACGGTTTATTCCCCGCTGACTACAACCTGGTCATTTTCAATTCCAATATTAACAAATTCTTTTCTTAAATAATAAAATTTTGCTCAGTTTCAACCATCGTTACCAATCCCCAAGGTGTCCTACCTTTGGGCCTTGATAATCGGTGACACATACGTACATAAAAAAATTCTTGTTGATAACGACCGTTGGTCTTTTCTGGAATTTAAGTTGTAATAAGTGTCCCCAGGATTCCAATACGCTCCACGACCTTCCAATGGAGGTCTGGACGGCGCTCTCCTTCTTTGTCTTTCCATCCCTCCTGATCATTCACGACCATTTGATGTTGTATCAACTGAATCTGGTGCCGCAATATTTTTAAAGGATTTTTATTGGATTTCTGACAGTTTCAGTTTTCTTTGGTTTCGTGTAATGTTCTTTCTATATTTTTTCTATTTCTATTTTAACTTGTGATTGGTCGATGTTACGTGGTTATATTGCGTTGTTTCGGCACTTGAGGATTTTTCTAGATGTTTCATCTATTTTCATCAGTATCGTTGTTGTCAATCAGTGTTGTATGGTGTCAATCCTCCCTTTCATTCCAATTTCTACTAGCTTTTTATCAGTTTTTAAAAACTCTTCTAGCGCTCCTAGATTTATTACAGTAACTTTTTCGTATTACATATTCCTTTTAGTTTTCTATCAATTTCCATGTATTTACTTAGTTTTCTGCCTCCCACATCTTCACTTTGTGAACTTTTAAGATGGCGAAATCTACGATTTGGCAGGTTTTCTCCTGCTTCTTGATTATTATCATGCCCAGTTTCCTTGCTTTAATGGATTTCTTCGTTGTCAAAGAATTTTATGATTTTATTTTCCAATACCTTCTCCGGGTTGTGTCTCTATCATTTGTCTGCATGATAAAAGTCTAGACATTTGCATAGTTCTCAGTGGACTACCTTCCACCTTCCCCGTACAGTCGTGTATGTTGTTATGATTTAGTGGTGGTCTATTATATATGTTTGATCACCTCCTCTTTTTAACTGGCTTTTCAATTTAGCCATTAAAATGTGCTGATAAACTATAATAAAATAGTTAAAAATAAACACTAATAAAATATGAATACATAAACGAAATTCTAATAAAAAATAGTTCTCAAAATGTTTTACAATTATTCCTGAATTCACTGAATTCCATTTGGAAATGTTCTACGCCATTGCTCTTTTTAGTCTTATCTAGTAATTTGTTCCAAAAATATTACTCAATGAGCAAAGAAAAACAATAATAATTCTTACTAGGTTTTCCACAATCTTTAGAAATGCAATTACTTATATGCCAACACCTACACGACCAGTTGCTTTCAAATATATCAGCTTATTTTCCATTCGTATTTTGATATATTTTCCTTTTACTCTATAACAAATGAGAGAAAGTAACTCTGGTTAAAAGGTTAAGATTGTCGTTGGACGCGGCCTTATCAGACAGCTTTATATGGCCTCCTAAATTCGGCATCCTCACACATCACATCTGGTAAAGCATTTTGAGGATCGAAATGATGGGAGAACGAAATTTGCAGGTGTCACAACCTTTAAAGATATTATAATCTTGATTTAGAATTCAGTTGAGTACTTGAACCGTTTTTTATTTTCCCTTTTTTAATAATGTATTTTACTTGTTCGACATTTTTAGAAAATTTAATTCTTTGTCATTTTCTAAACAAATACTTTTTCACACGTACAGCTTTCTTTCGCGACAAAACAGTTTTGCCAGATATTTTTTATATTTAGAGTCTGTTTCACTATAACGATTACGGACATTTTGAATAAACTCGTAATGTCTGAATCTTTTTTTTATTTATTTGAATTCAGTATTGGAGCGAATAGTTTTTAAAAATTCGAAATTTTGTAACTTTTTAGTTATTTGTCGTCATTTTTCATCTAAGATTTTCACAAATACAGGTGTTTAATATGTTGTTATTTTCATCATAATTATTGCCATTTTAATTATTAAAAATCAGAATTGCAATAATTATTATTGCAATTCTGATTTTGTTTTTAATTGTCTCAGAGATGAATTCATTCGTTTTGAATACCCGAAGATTCGACTTCGCCGCACGTAAAGGTTAAATCAAATTTATGATTTTGACTGCCACCTTTGAATTATGAAACGAAGCGTGACTTTGGATTAATAAAAGACATATGTATAATTAATACTTTAATAAATCGTATAATTTTGTAAAAAAATACGACATAATAGAACCCATCTGTATTTGTGACAAAATGTGAATATTCAATTCAAAGTGACAACACATTAGCCAAAAGTCACCTTTGAATACGTTATATATATAAGAGAAGATTTTATTTTATTTCTCTGTTTTATGATATATCAATTCTTATCGGGTAATTTCATGACGAAACACAATCTTTCAGAAACGATTCACTGTAAATTATGATTTGAAAACAAGTTGCTATTTAATTAGTGTTACGATCGAGTATTTGGTGTTTGATCATATTTTTATGGGATTCAGTAGCTATGAAGATATCGTTGATGTATCTGGTCGGTTTCCCTATTATGTAGATAAATTGGGAGAGGTAAATGAGTTGAAAATAATCTTAACTGGACAATTTTAGTCAGCGGTCTGAAGGGTTCCATGAGTCGCAATACATGTGCACCCGTGTAGTCCCTAAACATCTGTTTGTAATGATATAGGGTAGATATCACAATGAAAAGGTAAAATGCATATGTGAAACTTGAAACGAAATAAAGCAAAATGACATCTGGAAAATAAATAATTTATTCTTTATTTATTTTAATTTGCTTTTATTAAGTTCTACAAATGTGTTGTCAGACCCTGTATAACTATACTTCGTATTAAAAACTCTTGAAATAAATACTTTTAATATATTACGTTATATAATGGGATCTTGAAATATAAATATATAAATATATATATATATATATATATATATTTATATATATATATATATATATATATATATATATATATATATATATATATATACACTGAGGAACGCTGAAGGGTACGGCTGAAATTTCTGTTCTTTTAGGAAAATTAAAAAAAAAAGACATTTTGTATTCCTATACGTCAACAATTAAGAAATAAATAGAAAAAAGATATAAATATTTACATATTTTCCATATTAATGTTTTTTACACACACACCCATATATATATATATATATATATATATGTGTGTGTGTGTGTGTATCTATAAAAATCAAATTGAATTGTAATGATCAATTCAGATGAAGGACATCGTGTTAAAGAAATAACGCTGTCAGCAGTAGAAAATCGAGATGGGAATTCCTATTTTACGTGTCAGCTAGAGTCTCGCAAAACAGCAGTTAAATTTGCACAACAGTTGTATTTGGATGGAACTACTTTATGTTGTCTAATCAATATATAATGATTTAATTCATTCTTAGTACAGACGATTTCGTCCCAAAATGATTCTCGGTAAATAACACACGTATGCACGTTTCTAGTAAGTAGGAAAGAGAAGGTGATTTTTTTCTTTTCTTACTTTTTCTTTTACTAATATAAAACGGAAAAACAAAGCTTCTTTTTTTTGCTTGGGTTGTAAATGTTTTGGGGTTAATTGAAACGGACTCTTCCCGCCACTCCTCGACTAGAAGCCAACGCTTCTCATTCAGTTCAAGTGGACATTCAAGGATACAGACGCACTCTTGTCTAATTCATTGCCTTAAGCGAGTGTTTTTTCCTTCTTTTTTTTTTTTCTTTTTCAAAAGCTGACTGTTCAGACTTAATCGGTCGGTGTCTTATTAATGGATGCAACAAACTTATTTCCGATTAATCTCAACCAAATAAAGTGACTGAGTGTTCAAAATCCAGCCATCTTGAAATTTAACGCTTAATTGAAGGTTCTAATACTGCATGTATATTATAGTATTTATTTTAAAACAAATGCTACTTACTTTGTTATATTTATAGAACATCATATACTACCCGTTCATCGACAGAATGGACTAACTTGTTAGTCCATTCCACCGATTAAAGGGGTAGTATCGAAACTACACAGGGAACTTAAACTTAATGAATTCTGAAAGAGTATATACTATTACGTTAACAGAACACAAGATGCAATTAAGGGCTCGAACATTCGGAAGAAAGCAAATCGGAATTTGTAACCGATTTTCAAATTGAAATTTAAAAACTATAAATGGTTTTGTCTTTTTAGCATCTTGCATAACGCTATTTATCTACTCCATGGAAGCGGTGTAATGCCGCAGAGAAAATATCTCCATAGATAAAGATCTATGGAGATATTTTCTTTGAGGCATTTATTAATTACTGATATTCCAGGTAAATTAACTTCAATTTGTTGAAGAGTGTACTGTGACGACCGGTCAAATATGACCAGCAATCAAGCACCTCAAATCACTGAGCCAACAAACATACTATTTACAGTAGAATAAATTGTAGCTCTATATGTACTCAATCTCTTAACATATATTTTTTATCACGCTATTCGGTAACCGAGAGAAATCTATTCAATAACAACAATAGGTTTACGCCTTTGGATCTCTGGCGTTAGGTATTCATTTCTCTAAACTAATATTTCGGTTCGTCACATATTTGATGTCATCTGTATTTTGTTGAGATCAAGTTAAACAAATTGACCGTCACTTCTGTGACTTATCTCATCTTTATTTTTCACTCTCTAGTTTTCTCTATTATATTTTCATATCGTTTACTAATTCATTCCACGTGATTAGCGCCTTGTATTTTCTTTTGCTTCGTGCAATTTCAATTGGGTTCGCTCATCTCCTCATTATTTGTCGTTTTAAATTTTGTAATTCTTTGTTTTGTTTTTGTTTGAATGCTAATCAATATGAGATGGCTTTCTCCAAATCTTGCTATCAGCAGGAAAATGGCGAAAGCCACGTTGTCATAGTAATATGGGACATGGAAGCGCTTAGTTTACAAATTAAGCAAACAACTTCTCGCACTAAACCAATACGTGTGAGCGCATGCGTAGGACAAAATAGCTGTATTCTTTTTTCTCATTTATTTGCATTCAGTGAAAAACGATTTAAAACTGTGGCTTTAGTTTCCCTTTTTCAACGAGGCTGAAAAAACGTAATCATGCGAAAGACGAATAGAAAAAAACCTCACTCTACATCTTTTGTTATTCAATTAAAAGAAATCTTCGGATAATTATCCGTCGGACTGTCACGCTTATGTTTGTAATATACATTAAATCGCTAGACGCACAGATTGAATGGACGCAGCATAAGATCTATTTTGTTGTTGTCCAAGGTGAAAACTATTTCAGAACTTGAACACAACACATCGTTAAACATTTCCACATAAATATTATCCAGTAAACGCAATACGCGATGAGAGACAAGTCCATGGTTTTAAAAATGTAATAATAAGACCCTACCTTGGGAATTCTTTGTGAGCTTAGTGGATAATGAATTGAGAGTTTTCCTGTTCAAATATAAGACGAAATTTCGCGTCCGCTGTATAGGAAAAAACAAAGGTTTAAAACGTGACTTGACAAGAATGAGAACAAAACAACGGCGAAGTTTTAGGCGTTTTATATAAAGGAAGAAAAGGAAGAAAAGGAAGAAAGGTTTTGCTTGCAAAAATGGTGGTAATTTTGCGGACTTAACTGGATTTTCGTGTTTTAACTCCTATTTTAGTCCGTGTGGTCTTAATTGAAAGAAGTATATTCAAACTACGTTTGAATATGGTGATTCTGTGTCGTCCATGTGCGTAAAATACACACAGAAATGCATGCCTGCTGGTACAGACATGGTGTTGTTGTTCAAACACAGAAGTTTTCGTCTTATTCGACCAGCAGCTAAGGAAGAAAAGAGGCCGATATTTTGAAAACCCCTCTCACATGGATTCAGCAGAGGTGGGGAAAAGTGGCATGTGATTAGTTGTTTTTCATCCAATCACGGGGCACATAAAAAACTACTGCGTTAATTATAACGCATTTTCAATAAATGCGAAGTGAGAACATTTTTTATATTAAATTATTTCAATTCAAGGGTGACTGCTTTTCCTATGCCATTAAAAAAAGATTATTTTTACTATTCATGAAGGAATAATTAGTTCGTGATCGATTTGGGAATCACGTCACACATGGATTAATTATCAAAGCATTAGCAAACATTGAAAATGGCGGATAAATACAAATAAAGTGACCAATTCCAGAACGACGCTGATGGTGCCACTAACAGCTAGTTGATCGTTTGTCACAAGCTGTCTTTTGTTATATTATAGAACAAATTTGTTTGAATAAAATTATCATTTCAAACATTATTCATTCATTTTTTTTATTTACCATTGAATTCAATAGAACTAAGAAAAGTGTGTGATTTACGATGACGAGGACATTACAAAAGATAATTATTTATCAATAAATATACACAAATATGATCGATTCAGATTATTTGTTTTATTTCGCCCCCTTATATTGTCAGAAGAAACTGACACGTGGGAAAACTCTCGGAATTAGAATCTTATACATATGGTTTAAATTTCATTAAAAACAGATTCGTATTTGAAGTTTAAAGGAAGTCCTGTCCTCATGGGTAACTTAGAGGCAGGGGGCGTAGATATTTGGCATATAGAGAATAACGTAGAAATCCGGGATCAATTCCATTGTCTTCTCCAGAAAACTTTATACATATGATATAAATTTACTCAAAATAAGATACATTTGAAATTTTAAAGGAGATTCGCCCCCATAGATCCATTAGGTTAGGAGGGCACTTAGAGATTCGGTACCACTCCCGTAACACTTTTATAAATATAGAATATATTTAGAAGTTTTAATAGAGTTATGCCATCATAGCTGAATTAAGGGTAAACTTAGAGATTCGGGAACATTTTCATTGTCTTCCCAGTAAATTTTACATGAGAATACATTTTTAGATTTTATGTAGATTATCTAACCTTTCTAATAGGGAACATATAAACCTCATACATACATACACACAGTTATATATATATATATATATATATATATATATATATATATATATATATATATATATATATATGATAGCAACTAAATATGAGATTGACCATACAAAGAACGAAATAACGAATGGATTTAAAGGTCAAGTTATCACATTAGCAGAAAAATAAATAGGAGGAAACATTAGTATTGGTCTTTTTCTTCTCCGACACCAGACATATCGTACGTTGAAATGCGTGTTTTAGCCGACCAACAAGGATAAACTTAAAACCGCAATAATATACATGTTAGTTTAATTTTGTAAAACTTAGTTTACATGATTTTCTCAGTCGGAACAAAGAAACAGTATTCTTTAAAAATTGAAGCATCGCTAACGTTAAATCATAAAATTATAAATTACAGGAATTTGTATCATTTTCCTTTTCAACCGATTCCTATTAAAACCTGTATCATTGATGAAGTTTTTGTTTTGTTTTAACGAAACATGCCGAAATACTGTTGTGTCTATTATCATTTTTATTGTGTCGAGTATTTTTATCCTTCACAATAACGTAATTAATATTTTGTCAGCGACATTCATAATTATTGTGTTTCTATGAACCAAAATGAACGAGTTTGGATCGTTACGATCATAACCACAAAGCATAATAAAAGGTAGATGGAAAATTGAAGATAGTGCAGAAGTATCAGACATATATATATATATTATATTATATATATAAATAGTAATAAATAGATAGCGTGTGTGTATGTGTTTGTAGTATACAAATTGGTTTAGCTGGTATTTTACTGGTATTTAAATTCATGATAAATTCATGAACTGGATATTAGAGACTGTCATCTCCCAAGAGAGATATCCGATTTGTCATCACTGATTCATCATAAACTATTCATGTTTCTAGCGCCATTTACTGGCTTCCTTTCCGGTTTTCTCTAAATCGAAAAATGTTGATAATTATCCAATTGAATTATAAACTGCATCTGTTGAAGATCAAATGGAAATTTAACACGAAAACCTTTTATCATTCATTTTCTCACTCTTTTTATGTATCAGTTTTAGCACTCTGGTCCAGCAGGTATCAAGATTCGATAAATGACCGCGTCGCTTTTGTTTAAATTATTATAAAGTAAGTTAACTTCAACTTAAATAATTATAAAGTAAGTTAACTTCAACTTAAATAATTATAAAGTAAGTTGACGTCTACTTCGATAATAAGAAAGTTGACTTCATCCTAAATAATTAGAAGGTAAGTTGACTATGTTCTAAATAATTACAAAGTAAATTGACTTCATCATAAATAATTAGGAAGTAAGTTTACTTCGTCCTAAATAATTACAAAGTAATTTGAATTCGTCCTCAATAATTACAAAGTAATTTGACTTCGTCCTCAATAATTACAAAGTAATTAGACTTCGTCCTAAATAATTACAAAGTAAGATTGCTTATTTAATTACAAAGAAAGTTGATTCGTCCTTAATAATTACAAAGTAATTTGACTCCATCCTCAATAATTACAAAGAAAGTTGATTCGTCTAAAATAATGACAAAGGAAGTTGACTTCGTCCTAAATAATTACAAAGTAAGTTGACTTCCTCCTAAATAATGACAACGTAAGTTGACTTCGTCCTAAATAATTACAAAGTAAGTTGACTTCGTCTTAAATAATGATGAAGTAAGTTGACTTCGTCCTAAATAATTATAAAGTAAGTTGACTTCCTCCTAAATAATGACAAAGTAAGTTGACTGCGTCCTGAATAATTACAAAGTAAGTTGACTTCGTCCTAAATAATTACAAAGTAAGTTGACTTCGTCCTAAATAATTATAAAGTAAGTTGACTGCGTCCTAAATAATTATAAAGTAAGTTGACTTCCTCCTAAACAATGACAAAGTAAGTTGACTGTGTCCTAAATAATTATAAAGTAAGTTGACTTCGTCCTTAATAATTACAAAGTAAGTTGACTTCGTCCTAAATAATTACAAAGTAAGTTGACTTCCTCCTAAATAATGACAAAGTAAGTTGACTGCGTCCTAAATAATTACAAAGTAAGTTGACTTCGTCCTAAATAATGACAAAGTAAGTTGACTGCGTCCTAAATAATTATAAAGTAAGTTGACTTCGTCCTTAATAATTACAAAGTAAGTTGACTTCGTCCTTAATAATTACAAAGTAAGTTGACTTCGTCCTAAATAATTACAAAGTAAGTTGACTTCCTCCTAAATAATGACAAAGTAAGTTGACTGCGTCCTAAATAATTACAAAGTAAGTTGACTTCGTTCTAAATAATGACAAAGTAAGTTGACTGCGTCCTAAATAATGACAAAGTAAGTTGACTTCGTCCTAAATAATTATAAAGTAAGTTGACTTCGTCCTAAATAATTATAAAGTAAGTTGACTGCGCCCTAAATAATTATAAAGTAAGTTGACTGCGTCCTAAATAATTATAAAGTAAGTTGACTGCGTCGTAAATAATGACAAAGTAAGTTGACTGCGTCCTAAATAATGACAAAGTAAGTTGACTGCGTCGTAAATAATTATAAAGTAAGTTGACTGCGTCCTAAATAATTATAAAGTAAGTTGACTTCGTCCTAAATAAGGACAAAGTAAGTTGACTTTGTCCTAAATAATTATAAAGTAAGTTGACTTCGTCTTAAATAATGACAAAGGAAGTTGACTTCGTCCTAAATAATGACAAAGTAAGTTGACTTCGTATTAAATAATGACAAAGTAAGTTAACTTAATCCTTTAATTCTTATTTAGTTACACGCGTAAAACTACTCTTTCTAGTTTCATTATTTATATGTTTAGAAAAATTTCCATCATTTTGGTTGAAGCAATTTTCACAACGTTTTAAAAGTCGCATTCAAGTACTTTTTATTGGGATCCTTCTAGTAATTTTGAACTCAACAATTTATTGAATCACTTTTGGTAGACTACTCGCATTATTAAGTTTTGTTTTAAGTTCGTTTACCAACCATTGCATTGACAGTGTATAGGGATAACTCACTGGAGAATATCACGCAAGTAACAACTTTATCAATATTGCCATGTGTTTAGTAGAAACTGAAGAAGCCCGAGAGTATAGCAACTGTAGTATTCTGAAAATCGCAACAACCAATAAGAAGTAAAATAATTTTCCTATTATTTGGTATTATTTTATTTTCAAATTTCGTTGACATAAACTACTTATATTTGCATTCCATAGACAATGGTGAATTAATCCCAAACCATAATTTTCATAACCATAATTTTCATTGAATATTAAATTTGAATAAAATACTTTTGTGTGTAAAATGAGAAATATAAAAAAACTCATCGAAGTAGAGAAATAAAGAAGTTGTTAAAACTCATCGAAGTAGAGAAATAAAGAAGTTGTTAAAACAACTTCTTTATTTCTCTACTTCGATGAGTTTTTTTATATTTCTCATTTTACACACAAAAGTATTTTATTCAAATTTAATATTCATTCCTATCCTTTATGTGTGTTTCATGGCAACATTTGGATAAGTGTATTTTTTTCAATTGGTTCAGTTTTGTCTATCTTCAGAGGATTGCAGTATATGTTGTTGAGTAGCGAATAGACATGTCATAGCAAAAACACCGGGAGACAATACAGTGAAAATCCCAATTAAGTGACCTAAGTCAGCGAGTTATATCAATAATTGGTACGTGTTGATTATAAAGCTATACCCGTAAATGGAGAAGTTGAAAATCTCACTCTAATATATATATATATATATATATATATATATATATATATATATATATATATATATATTAAAGAAAATCCGATGCACACAGACACATGTACATACACACATACATATTTTTATATACATAAATATCATCTATGTAGATATACTTTCAAATTTCAAATGTAATCAAAATAAAAAAAAAACTTTTTGAGTCAACGACAAACAGCCACGTGCAAATACCAACGTTTTAAATAAATATGATTTAAAATAAACAGTCTTGAAAAAGCTGTATATAACTATAGTACCTTTGTAATTTCTCTTGATTTGGAACAGGGTTTGAAACATTTAAATCGTCAAACATACACTCACACCCCCATATATATGTATCTATAGATGTATATGTATATGTATCTATATATGTATATATGTATATATATATATATATATATATATATATATATATATATATATATATATATATATGTATATATATATATGCATGTTTGATTAAACAGTAGCGACAGCTTCTGTTTATTAATTTTTTGATTCGTTTTTTCGATTCGTCGCACGACCGATTTAGTATTGTATGTTGTATAAACAATCGCCATATTTTCGCGAACGTTTTCGACCGACGTCGTCATCTTCAGGCGGATGAATGAGTATGCAAAATAAAAGATTGGTGAATTTATTAAGAAGACGTTTTTAAAAAACATTTCAATACCACTTAAACAACACTTCAACATTCCTTCGCCCCCCCCCCTATAACGAGTATGGTTGATACTAGGTTTATTTACTTGAATAAAGAACGTTTCCATTATGGAGAGACGAATACTGCAATATGAGATCCCAAGAATGGCCGTGTTCCTGGTTAAAATATTCCTGAATTCATTTTTGGGGATGCCAACACTTGATAACACATGTATGGTTTACATGTTATTAATCAAATAACGCGCCCTGTCTTGTGCCCATCTCTCTATATATCTTTCCCCCCTCTCTCTATCTTTTCCCCCTCTCTCTCTCTCTCTCTTTCCCTCTCTCTTTTTCTCTTTCTCTTTTTCTCTCTCTCTTTTTCTCTCTTTCTTTCTTGAAATAGAACTTTCTGTGCGTTTGAAATAGAATGTTATACTTAATAATCATAGGTCGGGTAACCAAATGTGTGAGTTCCATCATGTTCCATTACAATCTAATTTAATTACCTAACTCAATTATATAGATTAAAACAACAATGTCTTTAATTAATTCGATTAATAATTTTTATTAAGATTATTATTATCGAGGAAAATATTTTAAATACATCTGGAATTCTGAAAAAAAAAATCCCAACAATCATGAGTGTATATTTGCTAATATTAATTTATTAGAAGCTTTAAAACAAATTAATTATGTACATTTGAAAGACGCGTGATGATGAGGAAGTTTTGGAATGAGTATGTATAGGAGCTGATAAGTAAATATTATGAGTGTATATCTGCGAATATTAATGTATCAGAAGCTTTAAAAACAAATTAATTTTAAAGATGCGTGATGTTTGGGTATGTTTTTGAATAGTTCTATATAGGAGCTGATAGATAGATATAAACAGAGAGCGATCGAAACTAATAATATAGATTCGTTTTCAGACAAACAGACAGATACATAATCTCAATTATAAATAGATTAGTATAGAGCACACTATCCTTTCGAAAGGAAAGAAAAAACAGGTCTTGGAGAATACACAAAACGTAAGGAAACAAGGTAGAAGCAATTAATAATGCTTCCAACAATCTGCTTGCCGAGTTTTTTTTTTTACTATTTCCCCTATCAAAGCTAGTTTTAAATAAAGGGCCAAATATTTGGGGGGATTTTAAGTCAACAACCTTTTTGTTAATGCAATCATTAATAAGGTCCTCAGGGAAACCAACATTAATGAATATTTCCCTAATCATATTCAATTCCGAATTCAATCTACTAAGTGGACAAATAATAAAGGCTCTATGTATCAAAGTGTAAATTAAGCCTACCTTTCTAGATTTTGGTACAAAAGAAGACCAGTGTATATACAGGCCAGTAAAAATAGGTTTCCTGTAGATGGTAGTGAGAAAGCCGCTACTTGAGCGTTTTACAAATACATCCAAGAAGGAAGACAATTATCCTTCTCACTTTCCATAATAAACTTTAGAGCCCCATGAATGGATTTTAACTTATTGAAGAATGCCAACGCATCACTTTGCGATGCAAACATGACAAAAGTGTCGTCAACATATCTAACAGAAGTCGTGTGTATTATTACAGAACTAAATAATACTGATTTGTAATATCCGACAAAGATATCAGTTAAAGTTGGGGCCAATTGACTCCCCACTGAAACTTCGTCGACCTGACTATACATAATATTGTCGAAGCTGATTTTGTACACAAAAGTAACAATTCTATGAATGTTTCCTTTGAAAAACAGTGGGAAGTCAGGACATCTTCATAGAGTGCGTCGGCACAAATACGTATAATCTGATCCAAAGGTATATAAGTAAAGAAACTAGAGATATCAAACGAGCATATAAAAGATGTCTCAGAACCCAAATCTAACCCACGTAAGCCTTCCACAACCCAATAGGAGTCAGGGATGCAGTGCGTAATGTATAACTCTCATACAGGTTGCAAAGTTTTCTAGGAGCCACTGAGCCAAAGAATTATTGGGCGAACCCTATCATAGATAATATAGGTCTCAGTGCAACACTCTCCTTGTGTATTTTGGGAGACCATATAATCTAGGTTGTAATGACCCAGAGGGTCTGATCCTATCATAGAGTTCCTTCGAAAATAACTTCTTTTAAAATAAATAAAGTACACGTGTCTGCATTTTGATTTCGTTCCTACAAGTATTATCTGTTGACTCGATCGGGCCAAGTTTACAGTATTTAGTTGTATCGTTGAGAATAGATAAAATTTATCCAATGTAATCAATACGATCCATTACTACAACTCTCGCACTTTTATATGATTTGCAAATATAAATGTCTGTATTTTATTTAAACGCTTTTACAGTTTTGAATTGCGTTTTATTCCAGACAAAGTCACTGTGGTTAATGAACGAGTTACTATATTGGTGTAGCAAGTCAACCAACCTAGATTTCATTCCAGAGACATTATCTAAGGAACTTGGAGAGTGATTCCTAATTTGAGAAAACACAACCTCGAATAAAGCGAGGGGGTTCTCTTTATTAATATGAGTAGGGGGGATACATGAATCTAACTCCTTAGACAAAACTTTAATTTCGATGTCTGTTAAAACAGTATTCAGAAGGTTAAACATATGTTTGCTTCCATTATTTGCTTCCATCTATATCGCCTTCGAACAAGGAGGGCAAGTTGTTTTTGATATTTGATAGAATCACGTTGCTTGGCAAATTCTTCACCAACATTTTATATATATATATATATATATATATATATATATATATATATATATATATATATATATATATATATAATTATAAATATTTGTTTTATCTACATAGTATACATTTCATCCTTACGGAGTAGTCAGTGTAGAGATAATTATTCAAGCCGGTTGCAGGATTTGAAACCTCGAAACAAGTCATGTTTATAATTCCAATTCCAACGTCTTAACCCTTTCCACAATCATGAACAACTGCATAAATGGTGACAGCTTTAAACCTATTGTAGGCAACCGACGTAAACAGTGTCCAATTTATGAAGGAACATGCATTAACACCCCCCACCCCCACACACATACACCCCCCCATATATATATATATATATATATATATATATATATATATATATATATATATATATATATATATAATACACACAAAAATGAAATTATCTTAATATTACCATGTAGCCTAGACTAAATTTTAATTTAGTTTTGATTTGAGTTTTTTTTATCGAATTGTCTAAACTAAGATTATATTAACAAAGCATCACAATGGTCAACACTGGATTTTGACGCGAGTGGTGAAGCATAGTTTTAATTTTATAAAAATAACTATCGAAAGAAACAACAAAAACAACACCACTATAATTATGTGTTCATATTTCCTGCCCCGCTAAATGATGTGTTGTATATTTGAATGAGACGACGACAAACGTAGAACTTACCTCGTGTGGGGAGCCGGGCACAACGAAAGAAAAGAAAGAGAAGGAGCAATGCGTTTTTATGGGAAGGAAGTGGTTCCGGCGGAAACGGATTGTGGGAAGGAGGCTGCTTATAAGAGCAATCAATGTTTGGGTAAGAGCGGCGGGGCAGTTGCCTGAGAAACACGTAGTGCCGTCTTCTAAAGTGATAGAAGGAAGAAGAGAGAGAACGAAAGGGAACAAGAAGAAGGAGAGAAAGAGGAATTTATTTTTTATTTCGGGTTGCTACCTACTGCCCGAAACTTAAGAACATGATGAACTAGTGTCGATGATTTTATAACAATGGATGTCGTTATCTGCGCTCTGTGTTTTGCTGCCAACGAATATAACTCGACTGAATGACTCACTCCGGCTTTTGGCCATATCCAGTTTCATATCCTATGTCAGTTGCTCTTCACCAGATTTCCACAAATAAATGACAAGAAGCGATCGCTTGTGTAATCTGACTCTATTTCTGCGTCGAACGACGAAGGCAAAACGAATAGAGTCAAACCTCTACATCACTGACGCTGCCTAATGGCATATCGTAATGGTCGACACAAACTTATCGCCAAGGAGACAAGTGCAAAAGATCCGATAATCAGCGCATCAGTTTCACTCGTTTTTATTTCATTTTTTTTCTCTTTAAAAATCATGAGTCTCTTCCATTTTCGATAACCTTGCGTTATTATGTACACAATTATCTCTCATGATATTTTCACCATATACAAAAGTTTCTTTTCAAATTGCTAACAGCTTCTTTTACTTCAAATATAGATCAGCGTTTTTCTACTCGTGTTGCTTTAAATCGATTACACACTAGAATTTCTTTATTTTCATCATTCAGTTACATTGTCCCCTATTTCTCACTTTTAAAAATCTCGTTTTTGTTTTTGACCTTGCATACATTTTTTACTCCCACTTCACTCTTAAATACTTATTTTTTAATATTTTTCTCTTCTTTTCTTTATTTAGACATTCACTAAGCTAAACTGAGACAATGCATTGCATTAAGCTTATATAATAAACATACACATGATAACACACGCACATAAACATACATAATATATACTTGTTGTCCCTACTCGGCGTTGTCAGAGAGTTTTTTTCTTCCATTTTTGTTTATCTTTTTTCTTTTAACTATCCCGTTTTTATCCACCAGAATGCCTTTCCGTTTCTTCGTAAACAGTTATCGACTTTAATCTTATGTTAATAGTTGAAAAAAATACTTTGTGTCCCTTCGACATTAGACATCATTTAAACCGTTGAATAGAAAGGCTTACCATATCTTAATAATTAAATGCAAATTTAATAATAATAATAATAATAATAATAATAATAATAATAATAATAATAATAATAATGTCAGAGTACAGAAAATAATATGGAACACGAAGAAGGTTAATATAATACATATAATCGAAGAAGCACTAGCTAAAAAAACTAATAAAAAGACCGGGAGAAATCGGAACTAAATTGAACACTGAAACTATACAACAGACGGCAATGATGAAACCAACTGAAATCTTAAGGAAAATGCTCGTATGCTGAATCCAAGTGACATAAACTAAGCACGCAAACCACATTAAAGTTGGAATAGAAATAAAACAGACATAGAAAGAACACCATCACATGAACACAAGAGAATTGAAACTGCAAACCCATTCATTAACTGCCCCCCCTCTAAAACATACACACAATGTGATGGCAACAGCCTCTGCTGATAGTACATACATGAGATTATCATGGATGGCTCTGTTTTTGAGGAGAAATCGACTCTGAAACTTCTTGGTCTTTCATTCTCATCAAATCTTTCTTGGAGTTCATACATGAGATCCATTGTTTTTTCTGCTTCTCATAAAGTCGGTTCTCTATCGCTCCAAACACTTTCTCACACCTGAGGCTATTCTCTATCTCTACACATCTACAATCAGACCATCTATGGAGTACTGTTGTCATATTTGGGCTGGTGAATCTCTGTCCCATTTGAGGGTTCTTGATATAGTCCAGAAACGTATAATTTGATTGGCCTCACCCTTTCTTCTTCTCTGCACCCTCTCTCTCTCTCTCTCTCTCACAGACGTGATGTTGCTAGTCTTAGTCTTTTCTATAAATACTATTATGGCATGTTTTCTTCAGAATTATGTGATCTATTCCCCTATTTTGTTCCAGCTCGTTTGACTCGTTGATCTAGTGGTCTCCATCAATTCGCTGTTTTTATACCTCATTGTAATACAACTTCCTATTCCAGTAGCTTGTGGAACTCTCTTCCTGCTGACGGTTTTCCTCCTACCTATAACCTTGGTATTTTCAAAACTAAAGTCAATAGTCATCTCCTGTATTTACGATATACATATTTGTTCTTGTTAGCTCCTTACATAAAGTGGCTTCATGCCTTGTCTGGAACTATTTCCATAAATAAAACAAATATATATATATATATATATATATATATATATATATATATATATAGTATATTTTATTATATTATATTCGTGGATAATCATTTTAATGATCTTAATATATATATATATATATATATATATATATATATATGTTTATTTTAATTATACAGAGATGTACATAATCTGCGACACTGGCATGTCGATGTTATCGATCAACAGCTGTTCAAAACTGAGATCTCTGAAAATATGATTCTTCTTTTAGGTTATATTTGGAAAGAACCTTCTTTCCAAATATGACCTAAGGGGAAGATCACATTTTCATTCTGCCTGATGAGATCTCAGTTTATAGCAGCTGTTGATCGATAACATCGACATGCTAGTGTCGCCGATTATGTACATGTCTGTATAAATAAAAATAATCATATATATATAAGCTCTATTTGATATTGAGCAGTCTTTAATAAGCCCAGTTAAA
This sequence comes from Sepiola atlantica, assembly GCA_963556195.1. Lineage (NCBI taxonomy): Eukaryota > Metazoa > Mollusca > Cephalopoda > Sepiida > Sepiolidae > Sepiola > Sepiola atlantica. Next base: position 45,077,652 of record OY744540.1, read on the forward strand.
ATTCTTTGGATGTTTATCCTGTGGATGTTTACTTTACCTGGATTACTATATATATATATATATATATATATATATATATATATATATATATATATATATATATATATATATCTACGATAGCTATGTGTATATGTTGATGTATTTGTATGCACAGGATTGGTTAATTAGTAACCGATCATCATGAATTTTGAAACACAAATGTGGGGTATATTTAGAATAATTTAGTTTTATACAAACGGGGTAAAAAAGGGGGTGTAATCCCGTCGAGAAAATTCAGATACCTCCGATTTTGTGAAATTTTAATCATAGGTACAAGACGTCAACTAATAAATATTCTCCAAATTACAGTGTCTTTGGTGTATTTTATAGGGGTTTTATAGGGCATAATATGAGCACACCCTCCTCTTTGAAAATCCAAATATATAAAGATTGGCATTTGATACTAATTAAGCAAGATTAACTGAATTTCAGTTCCTTCTTAAGACCCCTTACTCTTAAGGCTTAAAATTTAGAAATTTGCTAGAATCAAAATCAACGGCTATGTCTTCGTAACCATCCACTACTTCCTCTTTGAAAAGTATTCAGAAATAGTAGCTGATTGGCAGAGGTCGGAAGCACATAGAATCAACTTTGGTGTGCCTCAAGAATGTATTCGGGGTCAACACTTTTTCAGCTCTTTATTAATGATCTGCGAAATACTATCTTGAGATTATTTGTCGACATCTACGCAGACACCTTCGAATTCTAGTGGGGTGATATTTTCTTTTTCCTTTAGCCCTTTTCTCACAGAAGAGAGGTTGCTAGTCTCTGTCTACTCTATAGTAATTCCTGGTTCCACCGTGTAAGACATTCACAGCAAGAACTCGTCTTATTGCCAAAATGGAAAAATACTTTTCTTTCCTCCTTCAGGTTCCTCATTGTGCCTTGCGTCTGGTGAAATTTCCATGGGCAGAGCTTCTTTGCAAGGGATTCCCGTCTGTGGAACACATTACCGTAAGACTGCTTCCCTACAGATAACAACATAGTCGTCTTCAAATCCAATGTCAGCAAATATGTGTCATAAACTGTCCCCATAAGTAATCAATTTCAGTTCATACCTTTGACTGCTCCTCATCTTTAGGCTGACAATCTTTCCATCTTATAAACTTTCATCATCGAGTTGTTCTTGACTTTAATAAGTGGTGACCCAACGGCATAACAAAACAATAATAACAGCACTTGTATTGCACGTCAACCGCCGTTTGGTCATTTCATGCAGAAACCATATTTATGTCTTCTATACGATTAGTTTGTAGATTTCTTTCTTTGTAGGGGCTTTATTTTTATAAACAAATCGTCTGTAAGCGATAGTTTCATTTTAACCCATAGATGGGGCCTGGCAGGTACTACCACTACCCCGGGTCAGAATGTACATGAAAGTTATGGTAACTGACGAGTGACTCCACGCTCCCCAAAGCTCCCAAATTTAGGTCTCCCCACTCGATGCAGTTTTGTGTCATATGTTGGTGAGCGGGGGCTTGAGTAGTTGATAGGATTGCGAAATAGGGTAGGCAAAAATAAGATAGAACAGGCGTAAAAATATCGATTTGGAGGTGGTGTGGTAGGGTACAGGCGATAACCCTACTCAAGGGTGTCCTTATCAGTTTAGTGTCGTTCTCAGGCCAAATTTTATTTAATGTAATCGTTACTGAGAGGAAGTGCACATTTCCCCACATTCCAGTTTACGCTCATACTCAACACCTCATAAAATCAAGTGATGCGAAATCGCTTTGCTCGAAAAAGTTCTAGCGTATTAGTTAAATAATTTCAACTCGAAAACAAATTTCCATTTTTTTTATACAAGATTGGTTTCATATTTTATTTTTTTTTGCTTATTTTGTTTATATTCTTAATTTGAGCTTTTCCCGGATTTCCCCGGTATATCTTTTAATATCAGTTCAACTAAAAATAGTATTTTATTTTAGATATTTTTTTCGAGTCACTGTTTACTGTTTTTATTGTTTTTAGTAGTTTTTCTGTAGGTAACAAACAATATTTCCGGTTTCAATGAGTAACATCGCATGAAATCATTTAAGTCCCTTATTAGAATAAGGGTATATTGATTTTCCAATATTTATCAACTGACAATAATCGTTTGCTATAAGTAACATATGCTCATAGAGTGGCATGTTTGCTTAGATTAACTCAGCAAATATAAACACTCAATAGCATTTCCTAATTTCAGTTAATCACATGACATTTCAAATAAATGTAATTCCCCAATGAAACATTGCATTCGTCGTCATTTTGTCGACTCGCGTACACGGTGATATGTTACAGATTGAAATATAACCGTTAATCTTATTGGTGCATTTGCACGACACATGAACTTGTTTTCGAAATCTGGCTTTTATCGTATGTCAGTTGTCACCGGACAAGTAAATCCATGATTGTTGCTTTACCCATGATCCTAAATCCGAATTACATACAGGATTTCTCTTCAATAATTGTCTGTGTGAGTTGATGTTTATTCGTGTGATGACTGTGCTTATTATATGAATATACAATTTGTTTTTTTTATACCGGAATAAAGTTTGCAGAACACGATAAGCAACCAATAATATATAACCGTATTTGTAAGGGTATTAAATTTAACAAAAATGACTGCATCATCATAATTCAATAGCATAAAAAATGTAGACAAAGTTTCATGATTTGAAAATGATTCTAAACAGAATTTGTACTTTAAATCTTTTTTTACGGCATCTCAAATCTATTATAGGTTATTAAAAAACAATATCCTTCGTAAACGATGATTCCGTTTCATATTTCCTGGCAATAATCCAAGTGAAGTGAAGTGTCAAGATAGTTATCCTGGTTCAATCGTTCATTAAAAAAGATTGATGAACCCTGTGTTCAGCTGAACTCTATATGAAAAGTAGACATTTGATCCGTTTGCTTGAACCACGTGATGCATGCGATATGTGAAGATTAAAGTACACTCGAGTTACTGCCAGAATGTTAGTCTAGCTCAACGTCATGTAGAATATTTACTAATGTAGTGAAAGTTCATTACTATTTACTAAACGTATAGACCATATTTCGAATAACAAACTCGTCTGATTTTGCATAAAAACTAACAAATTTCATTAGTGAATAAAACTCATTTATATCCCTTTAACATTCTAAAAATGTATGAAAACAGAAAGGTCGAAGGAATGGCGCAAGTTTGGTGGGGAAGTTAATGAAAGGCAAGAATTGCCTGTGACATGGAATAAGGGGGAGAAGGGGAAAAAACGAAATACTTTATGAACACATATGTAATATTTGCTTAAAAATCATCGCCGATAAAAGACACAGCACACCATTGTTTACCGTTTTCGTAAAGTGACGTCACTCATATCTCTTCAATAAAAGAATGCCTTTCTATGGAGAGGAAGCGAACATAATCCTTCTTCTGTCTTTTCTTTCACACAAATACACACACACACGCACACACACATACACACACATATATATATATATATATATATATATATATATATATATATATATATACAATTTTGTTTAAGAAACCGAATCGATGCCAATATTTATTTCTTTTTTTCATACAATAAATCAAATATTTCGATCGTGACCGATCATTTTCAATAATCAATAAAAATCCGACATTGTGCATTTTTTTCTTTTCCTCATTGTTGATTCGCGACGGCATTGGAAAAGATCTGTGTTGATCGAAATATTTGATTTATTGTATATAAAAAAGAAAGAAATCTTGCCACCGATTCGGTTTTTCAAACAAAATTTTATTTCACTACGTTGTCTTTTGAAGTAGAACTTTGATGTAATATTTGCAAGCGCGACCGGACGATTTTCTACTAATACCACTACTACCCAAATCTTGACATTAAACAGTCTTCATATTACAGTAGAGGAATCATTGGTCGTCGTGAATCGACAATGCGGGAAAGAAAAAAATGAACATGGTCGGGTGGATGTTCAGTTTTCATTGAAAAAGATCTGTGTTGATCGAAATATTTGATTTATTGTATATAAAAAACAAACAAATAAATCTTAGCACCGATTCGTTTTTTCTAAACAAAAAAAGTGGGGGCTTCTCCTAAAAAGTGGGGGGCCCGGTTAAACACATGCATATCAACTTAATTATTGATGACCGTAAAGTGGGGGGGCAAGTAAAAAAGTGAGGGGGCTGGACCCCCCGGTGCCGCCGTTCATGATATATATATATATATATATATATATATATACGGTTTATTTGTTGTGTGTAACTGCAATCAAAGTGTGATCAAACAAATTTATCGAAAATTAATTAGATTGGTATATATATATATTTTATATATATATATATATATATATATATTCCACTTTTTGTTTCATTTTACCTCAGTAGAAGTTCTCAGAAATCAAGGGACCTCTTCCTGAGGTTAAAACTTGATTCGATATGAGATATATACATATTTGAGTGTTCAATTAAAGTTCTCATCTACCTCTCAAACGCCGAGCTAGTAAAAAAGTTAAGAACATTAATTTTCATCTCCCCAATTGACCGGTTAGCTATGTTATAGTATATCGTTGTTGTGGTTTCTTGGTCTCACCGAATTCCAGGACAAGAATTCATCTAGTCTGGTGGACTATCTAGCTTCGTGTTGTTACTAGAGGCAACATCACTTGGATAAGGTGCACCATTTCTCGTATAAGCTAGTGTAGGGTAGCTATACAGAGAGGATCTGATTTGGGCTTCGAATACTATGTTATTTTGAATATTTGGTCAGGGTTTACTTGTAGGGGAAAGTATGCTCATATATATATATATATATATATATATATATATATATATATATATATATATATATATATGACTGTGTGTGTTATTCAAGAGTTGTGCTTAAACAATCGAACGAGGAATGTGATCCATTATATATTGAACGATGCAGGAATAAATTGCATTTAGTACTGATTTCATTCACATGAGTTTGATTCATCGATGGTGACTTTTGGCAAATACAATTTACATATGGTTCCAATATGTGATTCCTCCGGGCTCAACTGCATTTATATGAGGGATATTCTATGTGATAAGAGCATACAATGATTTGCACTTGGCTAAAGGTAATTTTTAGGCTAAAATATAGCGAGAAAGGGACGAGGAAAATCCATACATGTAGTTTTAGAAGTTTGCTGGAGATTTGTATTTTTATAGTGGACGATTGACGAGTGGTAATTTCTTTTTTCATTGTATTTGAGATTTTCAGAAATCAATGTCCGTCTGTCCTTTAGGATTACGAAATCAGACGAGACATAGTTTCTATTATTTTATGGTTTTGTTAGAATAATTAATACTTTACAAATATAGTTTTACAAGATGAAAGCGTGAGATTATGAAATTAAGTTTGCGACGAATACAATATTCGTCTCTAGTTAAAAGTAGAGTTAGAAAGGTGAGTCCAACATTAAATAAAGTTCTAGAAATAAAGAAATACTAAGAACGATTTGAAAAATACTAAAAGAGAGATGAGTTTCTTTTTTACTGTTATTTTAAAAAAATATATTTAGTATACATTTTGATTTGTTGGCGATATAGAGAGTAATAATAAGAAAATCTGGACAAAAGACG
>OY744540.1:45090765-45130765 GCA_963556195.1 Sepiola atlantica
ATTTTTTAAAAAGTAAAAAAAACAGTTTTTTTTAGAAAATTAAAATTTAAAATAAATGACCGCTGATACGAAGAGAGAAAGAAAGAACGAGTGAAAGAAAAAAGCAAGTAAATAATTCAATTAGCGGTTAAATTGAACGCAGTAGCAGTAATTTTAAACAATTAAGTCGACTACAACGCTAATAGATGAAATGGAGTTATCTGTGTATGTATGCATACATCTATGTATGCTTGCTCGCATGGGCACGGGCGGGTGTGTGTGTGTTTGTATGTGTGTGTGTATCGAACAGTAAGAGAGAAAGAAAGAGAGAAAGAAAAAAGCAAGTAAATTATTCAAACAGCGGTCAGATTGATCGCGAGCCCAGATCAGCAGTAAGCGTTAAAAAATTATGTTGGCTTTTACGCTTGGTGATGAAGCAGGGTAATTTGTGAATGTGTGTATGGATATATGTGTGTATGCTTGCACGCATGGCCACGTGTCGGTGTGTGTGTGTGTATATATCAGTGTACATGTACACGTCCCATTACGTGTGTGTGGATGCGTATATGTGCGTATGCTCATTTATACATATATTTAATTTATGATTTTTCTACTCTTTTTCCCTCATTGCCTGGGGAAACCTCCCACCGTACACACGCAAACCCCAAACACTGACGAGGACTGAAGGCATCAGTGAAAAATTTTGTTCTCCCTATCATCAACAAGAAAAACCTATTTTTCTTTACAGAAAGAACAATTCATATTCCTACACGTCAAAATATATATATAAACAAAAAATAAATAAAAAATAAAAAATAAAAAGTTATAACACAATATACACTTTTTTTCACATTATTTTTTTATATACATTCACATAATTATATATATATATATATGTATATTTAATATATATCTATGTATATTTAATATATATATGAATATTTTATATATATATATGTATATTTAGTATATATATATATCTGTATATTTAATATATATATATGTATATTTAATATATATATGTATATTTAATATATATATATATGTATATGTATATTTAATATATATATATATGTATATTTAATATATATATATATGTATATTTAAGATATATGTATATTTGATACATATATATATATATATATATATGCATATTGAATATAATATATATATTTATATATTTATATATATGTCTTTAATATATATACATGTATATTTAATATATATATATATATCTTTAATATATATATGTATATTTAATATATATATGTATATTTAATATATATATGCATATATAATGTATATATATGTATATTTAATATATATGTATATTTAATCTATATATATATATATATATATGTATATTTAATATATATATATGTATGTATATTTAATATATATATATGTGTGTGTATATTTATATATATATATATGTATATTTATATTCATATATACATATGTATATTTATATATTTATACATATGTATCTTTATACATATACATATTGAATATATATATATATGTGTATATTAATATATGTGTATATTTATATATATGTGTATATTTATATATATTTGTATATTTATATATATATAAATATATATATATATATGTGTATATTTATATATATATATGTGTATATTTATATATATATATGTGTATATTTATATATATATATATATATATTTATATATATAAGTATGTTTATATATTGAATATATATATATATTTATATATATATATGTATGTTTTTACATACATATATATATATTGAATATATATATATGTATATTAATATGTATATGTATGTTTATACATATATATATATATATGTATATTTATATGTATGTTGATACATATATATATATATGTATATTTATATATTTATATATTTATATATATATGTATGTTGATACATATATATATATATATATATTTGTATATATGTATGTTGATACATACATATATATATATATTGAATATATATAAATATGTATATTCATATATATATATATGTATATATATATATGTATATATATATGCATATTTATAGATATATGTGTATATTTATATATATATGTATATTTACATATATATATGTATGTGTATACATACATATATATATATATATATTGAATATATATATTTAATATATATCTATATCTATTCATCGCTCTCTCCTCCTCTCTCTCTCTCTCTATATATATATATATATATATATGTATATATCTATAAATATATATATATATATATCTATATATATATATATATATATATCTATATATATATATATATATATATATATATATATATCTATATCTATATATATATATATATATATATATATATATATATCTATATATATATATATATATATATATATATATATATATCTATATATATATATATATCTATATATATATATATATCTATATATATATATGCTAGATATAGATAATGCTTGTTTGTATGTGTAGGATTTGCACCACATATTAGATTGTGTATCGTCTCTTTCATAGTCATATTTCTTGATCACCGTCTAACATCTAACTTGTTATTTTACAACAGATTCCAGGGCTTTCTATGCCCACTCTTAAACACCCAAATATATTTGGTTCACTCGAGCATCAAGTATGGGTGCGGATTGTCATCTTAATTACATACATTTTTTTGGAAGAGGGGGGGGATTATATTATTTATTAAAAATATATGCTTATTATCGTAGGCCTGAGAAATGTTGTTATGAGACACTGGCATAAAAGAAAACATTTTTAATAATAGAATTTCTATGAAATGTTGTAGTGCAAGGGTTGAGCGATATCGATTCATTTTCCTCATCTCAATAATAATAGATCACTAAACTCTTAACATTTCAAACAAGTAATATAATAGAGAGAAGGAAGTTAATTCTACCCATCAAGCCATTTGCTTTTTGTCAAAGGATTTGTATATATTTGATTTATTTTAAGATTGCAAATGATTTTCAAGATAATTTTATGATGAATGTGGGAACTATAAAATTGGTATTTGAATACACGTATTAAATTTGAAGCTGTCGTAATCATTTTTACTGTAAATTAAATTATGTCAACATATATTCTTTCACAATTTATTAGAATTACATTTCTATGAATTAATTATGTGGTGATATGTAGTAACGGTTGGTGTTTTGTAGTATAACTCTCTTAATTAATCATTTAGATCTTTATTGGGAGCATATTTGGTCTCATTAATACCGCCGCATTCTATTGAATAATTCATATTTATCTCATATATTTATATTATATATATATATATATATATATATATATATATATATATATATATATATATATATATATATATTATATATATACATTATATTTTTATTTCATATATTATATATATTTATATTATATATTTATATTATATATATCATACATATATACATTATATATTTATTTCATATACTATAGTATATGAAATAAATATATAATGTATATATTATATATATATCATAGATATATCATATATATATTATATTATATATTTATATTATATATTATATATTTCTATCATATATATATTATATATATTTCATATTATATATATTATATATATTTATATATATATATATATATACATATCCAGGTTTGATTGAGTTATGTAAGGCTTCAAATAAAATTCAAATAGTAAACATCTCGAACAGCTGGTTTTAGTATCGCTAGACACGATGCACATTTTTCAGACAGTTTTCTTTGTCTTGACTGTTGCCATTTTTACAACGTTTCAGTCGTAGTACTCTTCGGCCTTAATCAACGCTTTTATTCACTTGGACAATTTCGGATATTTAGTAACATGATGTCAAGTATGATTATTTAACGCATCTTATGTTATTATCGTCACTATTTTGAATCAATGGATTAGCTGCCATTTCTTTCTTAATTCTTCGGTTTCATATCACAATCTCTGATGGTGAAATATGACTTATACCAATAATCTAAAAAATGTCAGAGGTGCAAAATGAGCACACTCTACTCGAATGGGTTTAATAAAGGGTTTAGTTTGAAATTCATTGAACCGTACTGACTACCACAAATGTCATGAATAAGGCTGGCCAGTACAACATAATGACAATATTAACAATCCAATGTAATTAATGTAAATAACAATAATACTTCATTCTAGAGATAGCCTCAACTTTATTAAGACAATTTCTTTGTAGGACATCTCAGAACAACCATTGACTGTCTTTTTTCGATTATCAGACAAACATTACTATCAAGATGAGTTAGTGGTTGGCGATTAAATCAATCACCAAAATTATCAATCGATAATGATTTCATTTTGTTCTATTTTTTTATATCTGCAATTAGATAGTGAAGGAAGAGGAGGCAATCTGATTGTCAAGGTAGATCGTGTTAGAAGCGGTGGACATTTTTAAATAGTTAAGCCATGTGCTTGGTGTTTACAAACAACAGGGTAAGTCAGTCGTGAGACTGCATACGCTCGCCTAACAACGTAAGACTAGGCAAAATCTTATATGGGCCTTACTTATCTATATTTCTTGACATATTCTCAAGGAAAACATTGATAACTCAAAACTATTTATCTGATCAGACATTGTAATAACTGTTATCAAAGAGAATCAGACCCATACATCAAATTTGGAAAAATCAGAAGTTGAAATTCCGTAATAATTTCGAACTTAATAAACTTTTCAAGTTGTTAACGTGATAGAAAATGCGGGATTCGTTGGTTACAATATGGGCCAACTAGCGAGTCTCTACGAGGAACAGACCGAAGTTATCGCCAAAACTGGTACTTAAGCCTTTCTGTTACTTTGACATTGACCTTGGATCTAGATATTCTAATATTATATCAGTTCTAAATTAGACCATGACCGATATTTTAACCAAGTTTTGTGACCATTGGCCAAGCGATGTGGACGCTAGTCTGTACACAAACAAACAAACAAACATAGTGACAAATTAACAAACTTGATCGAAAACATAACCTCCTCTTAGGCGGAGGTAATACTCCTTTTTGCATAATATATCAACATTTTTATGTATTGCTATGCCCTGCATCGTTCAAAAACAACACACACAATGGCCAACTAGCTAACCTTACATTAAAGAGATATGCGTAGGGTTATATATCTGATCACCTTGCTTTAGGTCTATGTAAGATTGTAGACGAAACCTTCAATACAGTCAAATTTAATAGAATTTCACTGGTTGCATAATTTCAAAATTATTATTTCGATATAATATTGAAAACCTGTAATTTTATTTCATGGCACACATTTTAAGGAACTGTCTCCCTGTAGACTACAACATAGCCGTCTTCAAATCTAACGTGAACAAATAATTGTAATCAAACTTTTATTCAATTCATCATTTTCAATCCTTTAATAATATTCTTCATCATTCAACTGACAATCCATCCATCTCATTAGCCCTTATCCTTGAGTGGCTTTTCGCCTTGATAAGTGGTGAGACACAAAAGAGAAGGGTTTTCAGTATACAGCAAATGTTTTATATTACCATGCAATGAAATGATTTCAGCGAATATTTGACAATGGGCGTGTACTACATATGTTTTGTTTAACTAATCTGGGACTTTTAGATTATTATTCAAAGAAGCGTTACACCTACATATAATTACTTTATCAGTTAATGACATTGCGGATAGGTTTTGTTCTCATTTCTACATTTTTATGTGAGTATGCTTGCCTCTGCTTATCTAGAATGTTTCTTTGTGTGTCTCTGTGGTGATAGACGACCAAGAAAGTCAGACTCATGCGAGACCAAGAGACGACAATAGTTTGCTGACTCGGTTGAAGCTGCCATTTGCATTTCAATTAAAACGCATACGTAGTTGTGACTCCTTTACAACTATCGCTAATTTGTATGTGTGATTTAAGAGTAAATAAAATGTGGGCTGCACAGACGAGCGGCAGTGTAATTTCAGAATATTGACGTTTTCAAACGACCAGATTCTTTTCAACTATTTACTAGTGTTGCCCCTCTTTGTTGAAACCTAAAGGTATCATTTGTTGCAAACATTTTACAAGCGGATTCATCATTTATAATGGTTACATCCATCCAAGTTGTTGGATAAATAATTGGCCCTTGTGTCAAACTAACTAAAACTCTAGAGTTTTCCAAATGTTAAATCAAAATGTGATCAAAATGTGATGATATTTAGAAAACTACTTTCTCAACTAGCCGAATATTCATGTTGTGAGTCTAGATACTATATACCAAATGATGTGTTTTAATAATCAAAGACTTGCTAGAATTAACTACAGCAGGTGTAAGGTTTTTGCAGATAAGCTATAACTGAGCTCCAATCTCTGCCCCCTCCCATGTAAAACATTCACAGCAAAAACTCGTCCAACTACAACTGGAAATAATTTTGCTTTCTTGCTCAGTGTACTTGGTTCTATGAGCAGAGTTTCATTCCTAGAACTACTCGTTGTCCAACACAAGACCACAAGTCTGCTTTCCAACTGACTACAACATGGTCGTTTTAAAATTACATGTAAACACATTCTTGTTGAGCCGTCTTCTTAAATAATGAAATTCTACCCAGTTTCAATCATTGTCTCCAATGAAGGTGTGTCTCACCGTCCACATGACAGGCTATTAACCCTTATCTTCGAGTGTCGTTTGAGCCATGAAAAGCGGTGACTCATTAGTACCAAAATATCCACACATCTTACAAACAACTAAATTTATTGGTCAAACACTTGATCTATATCAGATATTCCATTGTGAACATCTTACAAACAACTAAATTTATTGATCAAACACTCAGTCTATATCAGATATTCACATTCTTATAAATTCTCATTAATCTTTTTTCTGTTGTGATCATGATGACAGAATTCTTGCGAGCCACCATAAAATACGTCTGTTCGGAACCAAACACTACTGAAGTTTAACTCTCCCAAACTAACCCCTAATATGCGACATAGCCCAATCAATCTGAGCTTCTGGGAAATGTTGGTCTCATTACCTATACAATAAACAGATGCACTAATCAATAACGATGGCTTCAGTTCGAGACCAGAATCATTGCATACACAGATGACATTGTTTTAGTAATGACTGATTTCAGATAAACAATTGTATTGTAGAAAACGTTAATTATTCTCCCGTTCAACAACGGCCGACATGTTATAGTCAAATTGGTTTATTCGAAATCTCAGAAAGACTTGCACATTTCCTAATTCACTTTTTGATCTTGTTCCACATTTTCTCGTCTGAATTGCCTTTCCTTGTAACATATGCTTTGTACCGAATATTGACGTTCCCTCTATTTGGAATTGTATACTCGGATACCTGAATCACTCTGGAAATTACCCCTATAGAAATATCGCGGTTAGTATCGATAATGTTCCACACTCACTGTATAAATTCTTGTAACCTGATTCTGTCCGAACAAAGCGAATGATGTTTTTGCATCATACAGGTGACACATCGCCGATGAAGCTTACACTCCTTCCTGTATCTTTTCACAAACGACTTGTAGTCGAGTCAAAATGTGGCTGAACCTCAAACAAATTGCTAACAGAGGTTTTTAACTTAGATATTGGGCATGGATAACCTCTCTTTCGGAAAGGGGTCAACGGGCGCCATCTTTAAAATCCAACTATACAATATTAAAATTTCGAGGCATAAAATTCCTGACACTTCCTGACAAGTATGTCCCTTATTCCTGACAATTACTGACAAAAATAAACGTTTTTCCTGACAAAAAAAACTTTATTAAAATATAAATAAAAAAATATTTTTTCCATGAAAATCCACACAGGGCACACCCCAAGCCAGCTTGACATTTTCGTGGTGTTTTAAATTGTAATGATAGGCAGCTATATGCTTAATAATAAACTAACACCAGAAAATGATTGCTTCTCTTATGGAGTTTTCTCTGTCCACATTCACTTTTTTGTCTCCAGTTACTCCACTTGAAATGTTGTGAATGGACGGATCTTCTGTGAAAGGTCATATGTCTGGAGAAAGCAAAGAGCTGCCATGTATCCCTCACATCTTGCTCTTTTCTTGTTGAAGTAGCCTCCTGGTGCTGGTCACTAGTGTCATAACGAATGCCTGCTAGTTCTTGCATTGTAAACTTGATTTCAGCACATGCTGGCAGTGATAGCGTCCAAACCAATTGTAGAATTTCGTCCATTCCTCTGCCATGAGTAAGACCTCCAGACGTCTTCATGCTTCTCATTAGCACATGCTCAATAACCAGATCTGTAGCGATCACTCTGTCTAATCACATGGAATCCTTCAGAAAATTTCTGATACACTTCAGGATGGCTTTTCGGCAACCCCTCCATTTACTGCAAGTACAAGTAGGCCGACTTTGCATATAGGATGTCTCCTGCTTCAGCTAATATATGCAGCATTTTCCTTACAGTTCCCGGTGCACTCTGCCTTGATTAGCAATTGCAGGATCGTCACCATATCAAGGTATTGAATCCACAATTTTGCTGTTCGCTAGTTAACCATCGCATCCTTAAAATGGTTGATATTCTGAGCAATCCTGGTCATAGACCCTGATGATAGAACATTATTTAATGTCTGAGTCCCATCAAAGAGACCTTTCAATAGCCCCTGAGCTATTGCAAATGCTTTGCCACTTAGCATGTGCTTGACTGTGTTTTCAGCATACACAAGTTCAAAAAGTTCTTGCAAAACCTGTCATCAAATGACCAATTGACCCCAGAAAGCTCATCTGTGTATGGAGCCCACCAAGTCGCAAGACAAATGATTTCAGAGGACTGGAACTAGGCTGTGACCTGACTATCATCATTGCTTTGTACCAAAGTGGTTGATCGAATGTTAGAATGTTGCTTTTCCTGGTTAAATCACTAATGTAACATAATGTTGAGTACACGCAGGTTGGGTTACCAGGATCTATGTCGATCATTGGCAAAAATCTGTGGCTGATTTCCCAGGATATGTTCCTTTGTGCACTGACTGCATAAGGCCTGACCATGCGGGTCTGAACGGATGTGAAATTAGTGAAAACTCCCAAAGGATGTTAACATTAGCAGTGAAATCGACAACTTTCTTGGTCTGGAGCTCTTTAAATGTCACTGGTGGTTTGTTGGTGTGCTATGAATCTAGGTACTTCACGTTGATCCTTCCAACCCTTATTATATCTTCTGAAAAGACCTGAATCCTTGGAACTGGTTTTGCTTTAACTTTCCCGGCGTAAAAGATGCTATGATTCCCATACCGTGAAATGTGTTGAATCCATCAATACTCCTTACATTATGGTCCACATTATCAGCTACGAAGTGCACAAATTCAGTTTCAACAGGGGAGAGAGTTTCAGCGCCATAAACAAGAGCAGCACTTCTTTCGAATTTCTGGACTTCCGAGTAAGATGAAGAGAAGCCATGCTTATTCAGAGTGTCAATTAAGAACCTCAATCCAAATTGGTCATGTATTTCCACTGCTAAACCAAACTGCAAAGGTGCGAAGAGAATTCTGGGTCTAGCAGCCTGCATTATCGCTTGACCAACTGATGAAAGTTTCAACTCATTGTCTTTGCCTGCAAATATCTTCATGAGAAAGATCAACAATGTTTTAGGAACATATTCAAGAATCGCACCCTGTTCAAGATCATTCTTAGACGGGTAATATTCTGAACTTGTCTGGATACCTTTGATGTCTTTCCTGATAAGCTTGGCTGCCGTCTTTATGATTCTAATGGCCTCTGATTCTGAATTGTCTGTTGAGCGGCTCTGTGCATAGAATTAATGGAGAATACATTTTGCTGTACTTAAGAATGTAACAACATTATGTTTCCCATTAATTTCAGTCACAATGATTTTGTCTTTGAAATGTTCTAACAATCGAGATTTCATTTATGAGAGACTGTATGGTTCAAAACCAGTGTCCTCGAGAATTTTCTCCATTTTTTTAACAAGATACACAATGGTGAGTTGCTCTTCGTCATTTTGCTGCAAATATTTAGCAACTTTCAGAAATGCCTGCTTTCTCTCTGAATCTTCTGGTCTACGAAGTTTTTGTTTCTGAGAAAAATCAGCAGAAGAGAATGCCTTACGAATGATTTCATTGGAATCAAAGTTTGCAAACCATGTTCTGTGATAACGTGCTTCTTCTGAAACAAGGTCAGCTACATAACCTATTCTACTTTTAACAGTAAATGCCCAACCATTATTTCTTCGGACTTTCTCACAAACTTTTAACACTCTGTCCTTAAACTCAATAGTTTCTACATGGGAAACATCAACACCTCTTTTCTTTCTATCAGATTTTGCTCCAGAACCACAAAAAAGACAATGTTCCTTAAAGTTAAACACACACAAAGAGCGGTTCGCACAGGATACCATTTCATCATGGGTGGACCTGTTTTTACATTCAATTTCTATGTATTTGGGGTTGATTCAACGCTGTCTGCATTTCTTGTGAGACATTGACCAATCTGAATTATGATCTTCTCTCCACGTTGTTCAGAAACTCTGTTAATGGAATCGATGCCCTTCTGGCTGACAATGAATGTTCAGTTCATTGTTACAAATAGCACACTTGTCAGCAGCCTTAATATTGGTACTTCATTTTGACCTACCTGATATTAGAATATGACAGAATATTAAGCTCCTGCAGTAATACATCAAAAGAGACAAGAATAAGGCATAAGAAGTTATAATTATATTTAACTTTATGAAAACTGTCCAATTTCACATTGCTACATTTGGTATTTTTGAAGATGAATTCACAGAAATTGAGTTGAGAGAGGGGAGGCTAGAATCAGCGGCAATCTTTAAAGATGGCGCCCATTGACCCTTTTCCGTAAGGGTAATTTTGGTAAACTTGTTTTTTATCTGAATTAAAGATTATTCATGCCTAATATCCAAGTTAAAAACCTTTGTTAGCAATTTGTTTGAGGTTCAGCCAAAAAATCAGCTAGATTGTCTGGACTATTGGTGACTTCTAAAAATGTGTACAATCGGTGTACTTTGCATATATCGCAACAATTACAGCATACCATTTCATCTCCTGGGTTAGTTGATAGTTCACCATTTCGATTCTGAAAAGATAAAAACACATTAATTGATTATCACATAACCGCAGGAGCAAAATCACATGCCCTCAAATACATTACTAACCCTGTTAATACTTTTTATCAAAGGTACAAGTTGTGATAAGATTTGAAGATGGAAAGAGAAACAAGAATTTTTATAGGCTGTTTTACTAATGATACGTTAGTGAGCATGTGTGTTAGAGAGAGAGAGAGAGAGAGAGAGAGAGAGAGAGAGAGAGAGAGAGAGAGAGAGAGAGAGAGAGGAGATTGATTTCTGTTTTAAAATGTATGGAAAGTTATGTTGACCAAAGAAATGCACAATGCTTGTTTACTACTTATGTTGACATTAAACACTTTAGTCAAATCACTTATGACATTCACTTTTGCTATTTTTATATTCTTGAAATATTTAAACACTTTAGTGGAAACAAAATAAGGAAATAGGACATCTCTTTTTAAAAAGCAACATATTCACCACTGGGACTCTTTTACACATGGTACCTACCAAACAAACATTGTTAAGAACAGACCAGTTTGACTGCCCAAAATATACTGACAACTTCTGAAGAGGCCGCTTTTTATGGCCTGCAAAGCGCATTGGACGCACATGGTCATGGCACATAAATGCCTCAGTCTCGGTTTCTCTCAAACGATGACTGGCGTGTGAGACAAAAACACACTCTCTTTCATCGAGAAACTCGGTAAGTTAGACACCAATTTTGGTTTACCATTTCTACAACAGTCTTATGGTATCAGGCTCACACGGCAGGTCTTCTCTGATGGGGGGGGGCTGTCTTCACTTTATCCTCAGTGGAGCACTCAGAAGAGCTATCAGACCTTCCGAAGTTGGTAAATGGGGTTTCAAGTGAATTGTCTGTCTCGCATAAAATAGGCTCAACCAACAACTCCCTTCTGGATGACTTTTTTTTTTATTACAGCGCATCGATGAGGTTGTTTCGAAGACGGGATGTGGCACGGGTTCCATCAACCAACACGCAGTGCTCCCTAATAATTCCAGTGACACACCTTTTTCTGAAGTTGAGTGGTATACGGTCTGTTATGACCATACACTGTTTTATGGTGGCGATTCTCGTTTGGATGGCACTTTTATGCTATGCCGTTGCCTCTTGGCACATGCGTGCATCAACACTGAAGCTGAATTACCCATTCATCCAGGATGCGCTCATATTGTCTACTATAGTAAGCAATGTCCTTGTCAGTAACAGTGTCCCCTGCACAGAAGCAGCATAGCGATGGTACATGCGCAAGTACTTAGTTGGCATATGCCACTTTTTCGTTTTCCACTAGAGCATCAAGTTGAATCTTTTTAGTATGGCATGTGAGATAGCCGAATCACACAAACTATTGCATTCTCAACTGCTACCATCATTTGAAGAAAACAATTCAAAAATTGAAATTCGCCAAGTATTTATTTTTGTTGCGGTATTATTTGAAATGATAAACAGATAGAATTAAAATCTATAAATATAAATTTAAATAATATATTATCAAATAAAACAAAAAAGCTTAAAATCTAAGGAAATATGAAATTAAATACTTTTCATTCAATGAAAATATAGCCATTTCTAGGTTTATAATCAAAATTGGATCATCAGCGTTTTTATGTTTTTCTAATTGCATTTTTTCAAATAGTGATAAAACATTTCTTCAAATAATGCTAAACATTTCTAAAAAACAATGATGAAACATTTCTTCAAATGATGATAAAACATTTCTTCAAATGATAATACATTTCTTTATATGATGATAAAACATTTCTTCAAACGATAACACATTTCTTCCAAAAGTGCAAAACATTTCTAAAAACGATAGTAAAACATTTCTTCAAATGATAAGACATTTCTCCAAATGATGATCAAACATTTTTGAAATGATAAAATATTTCTTCAAATAATGATATACCATTTCTTCAACCGACGATGAAACATTTCTTCAAATTTTGAATAAATCCATTCTTCAAATGATGATAATAAATTTCTTAAAATGATGATAAAAAATTTCTTCAAATTGAAAAATATTCTTCAAATTATAAAACATTTCTTCAAATGATGATAAGTCATTTGTTTAAATGATAAACATCTCTTCAAATGATCAAATATTTCTTAAAAATGATGATAAAACATTTCTTCAAATGATGATTACAAATTTCTTAAAACGACTATAAAAGATTTTTTCAAATGAGGATCAAACATTTCTTAAAATGAAGATAAAACAATTCTTGAAACAATGATAAAACAGTTTTTATAACGATAATAAAACATTTCTTTAAACGATGATAAAACATTGCTTAAAATGATGAAAAAACTATTCTTAAAACGATGATTAAACATTTCTTCAAACGATGATAAAACATTTCTTCAGATGATGATAAAACATTTCGTAAAAGAAAAAAACTTCTGTAAATGATAATAAACATATTTTAAATGGTAAAACATTTCTTCAAATAATAATAAAACATTTCTCTAAGTGATAAAACATTTCTTTAAACGATGATTAAACATTTCTTTAAATGATGATAAAACATTTCTGTCAATTATGATAAAAGATTTGTTCAAACGATGCTAAAACTATTTATCAATGATAAAACATTTCTTCAAATGATAATAAAACATGTCTTCAAGGGATTTTTAAACATTTCGTAAAACGATAAAATATTTCTCAAAACGATGATAAAACATTTCCTCAAATAATGATAAAACAT
The DNA here is from genome assembly GCA_963556195.1 of Sepiola atlantica. Taxonomy (NCBI): domain Eukaryota; kingdom Metazoa; phylum Mollusca; class Cephalopoda; order Sepiida; family Sepiolidae; genus Sepiola; species Sepiola atlantica. The sequence goes on from OY744540.1 coordinate 45,104,522, forward strand.
ATCCCTAAAAGATGATAAAACATTTTTAAAATTATAAAACATTTCTTCAAAGGATGATAAAACATTTCCTCAAATTATAAAACATTTCTTCCAATGACAACAAATTTCTTCAAACGATGATAAAAAATTTCTTTAAATAATAAAACATTTCTTCAAATTATGATAAAACTATTCAAATAATGATGTAACTTTTTCAAATGATGACAAAATATTTCTTCAAATGATGATAAAAATTACGTCAAACGATAATAAAACATGTTTTCAAACGATGATGAAATATTTTTCAAACGATGATAAAACATTTCTTCAAAGGATGATAAAACATTTCTTCAAATCATTATAAAACATTTCTTCAAACAATGATAAAACATTTTTCAAACGCCGATAAAACATTTCTTTAAACGATGCTTAAACATTTCTTTAAATTTTATACAGCATTTCTTTAAATGATCTTAAAACCTTTCTTCAAATTATGATAAAACTGCTCTTCAAATGATGATTAATTTTTTTTCAAACGATTATTAAACGTTTCTTAAAATTATAAAATATTTTTCAAACGATAAAACATTTCTTAAATTAGTGATAAAACGTTGCTTCAAATTATAATAAAACATCTTTCAAATAATAAAACAGTTCTTCAAATGATAATAAAATACTTCTTCCAAACGATGATTAAACATTTCTTCATACGATAATAAAACATTTCTTCAAATTATGATGAAATATTTATTAAATGATGATAAAACATTTCTTCAAATGATCATAAAACATTTCTTCAAACGATGATAAAACATTTTCAATCAGTTTGTATCTCATTCAATCGAAACTCTATTGACTCATCCAATTTGAATTTGAAATTCAAAAAATGTCAAAATAAACTCGGCCTTCTGTCTTGCTCTTTATGTTATACTTCAAATCTACTCTTTTAGGGCTTTTTAATGCCGAAACGAAATTACTCTTCTAAACGGTTCAATATATACGATTGATTGAACAAAAGCTTCTATTTTACACATAGTTATAGTTTGGAGATTGAGTTATGTTATGAAAAAGTTCCATTTGAATGCTTCTAATTAGCCACAATTTGCAATTAACTCACTAATTACTAAATTACTATATATCACTTTCCCGGCTCCCACTGTACTTTGACTCCTTCGATCTGACTTTATATTGTATCTATCATTCTGGCTTCCGTCTCTTTTTTTCTCTCTCTCTTTCTTTCTCTTTCTCTGTTCAATTAACTGTATACAAAAAATCGATTTTAATACGTGTTGCGTAGTCCCATTAATAGACAACAAAATGACTCTATAATAAATTAAAACACCCCCCCCCCAAAAAAAAGAAGTTTTCGGGTGATTTATAATAAACTAGCAGGAGTACCCGGCGTTGCCCGGGGCTCTCCCTTCTCCTCTCCGCAAGCAAAATAGGATATTGAGCACTTTTCTCCCAGACAACGCCGAGTATTTAGAAAATCAAGACGGCCTCCAGAGCACTACTAAAATCACTTTTACCGATCCCCCTTCTTTTTCATCTACACAATAGTCCGAAGAGAAACACTACAGTAGCTCTATCTAGGACATTTAGCACTTTTCTCCCGGACAACGCCGAAGCCTCTGGGTCATATATTGAAGTAGCCCCCCCCCCGGTGCTGGGTCATATTCTGTAGAAGAACCCTCGTTGCTGGGTCCTATACTGTAGAAGCGCCCCGGTAGCTATACTGCAGAAGCACCCCCCGTCCCTGTACTGCAGAAGCCTCCTGGTCCTATATTGTAGAAGCACCCCAGGGGCTGGGTCCTATACTGTAGAAGCCCCCGGTCCCTATACTGCAGAAGCATCCATGGTCCGTATACTGCAGAAGCACACCCGGTCTCTATACTGCAGAAGCCTCTGGGTCCTATATTGTAGAAGCACCCTCGGTGCCTATACTGCAGAAGCCTCCGGGTCCTGTATTGTAGAAGCACCACTGGTCCCTATTCTGCAGAAGAACCCATGGTCCTATATTATAGAAGCACCCCCGGTGCTGGGTCATATACTGTAGAAGCACCCTGGTCCTTATACTGCATAAGCTCCAATGGTCCCTATTCTGCAGAAGCATCCGGGTCCCATATTGTAGAAGCACCCCCGGTGCTGGGTCCTATGCTGTAGAAGCACCCCTGGTCCCTGTACTGTAGAAGCACCCCTGGCCCCTATACTGTAGAAGCACCCCTGGTCCCTATACTGTAGAAGCACCCATGGTCTCTATTCTGCAGAAGCACCCGAGTCCTATATTGTAGAAGCACCTCCGGTGCTGGGTCCTATACTGTAGAAGCACCCCCTGGTTCCTATACTGCAGAAGCACCCCCGCCTCCGGTCCCTATACTTCAGAAACCTCCGGTCCTATATTTTATCAGGATGAAGATGTTGCTAATTCCCCCCCCCAACCCTTGTTTCACTGTTATTGATACATCCGGATAGAAGTTATGAGATGACCTGATACAACCGGACAGAATTTAGAGCAAGAAGGGATGCTGGGGATGTTCAGTGAGTCTGCATTTTTATCAAGTTGTTACATGAATACATTGGCTGATTTCAAAATCACTAGTAAATAACATTGAAAAAGTTTCAAAAAACCAGCCCCGGCCCCGAAAACTGGTCCCGTTGACCCCCAGCAACATTTTTTTTTTTGTAATTTTGAGATATTATGCTCCCAGGTGTTGTCCGGTCCTAAAGATGTCAACTTGTTGACAGTTTGCCGAGTAGTTTTTGAGGAGTAAACCACTATAACTAACATAATTAACCACCATAACTAGTATAATTAACCACTATAACTAGTAATGTCCGTGCATATATATTTAAATGGAGATGTTGAATTAACATGACTTGATGAGCAGCCCAAAATGAGGTGGAGACCGTATTTGTATAATTGTCCAATTTGGTTTTGAACCAGGATTATTAGCAACTATTATCACGATTTAAAACTAATGACCATCTTTAGCTGATCATATGTTAAATAAACGCCATATGATTGGCCAAGCCATAAAGGATGCGTTCACTGCTTTTCGACAATCCTAAATATTTTTGTTCCCATTCAACAATGAAATAGTTCTCATTCCTGGTGAAAATCAGTTTCAAGCCGATCCCATATTTAAGCTTCTCGGCTTACAATTCAGCTTGATGATCAGATATGATAACGAGGCACATCAGTTCAGGCAGAATTGACTGACATTAATATGAGAATAAAGAGGGAAGAGAACTGGAGTAAATAGGGTGTAATTAGCAAGAATTAAATAATAAAAGGAAAAGTCTATCAATTCCCACTCCTTTAAATACGGGGGAGGCGGCGGTAGAGTGTGCATGAGTGTCATCTTGTTTGCTACGGTGAGTCGTTGCTATATATTTTTACTTTTGTAAACAGAGGATTGTGTAGGAGAGTTCTTTTGTTGAGGTGGTGAACACACATCTATTACGGTGGTCATTCAAGTTTATCTCATCTTGAATACAGCATCTAAAGCTGAGTTAAGCAATTTTTGTTTTTCTAAGAATTTTTCCCTAGATATTATAATACCAAATACACGCTAAAACATTCCTCAGTTTTGGGATTAAGTTATGTTTAGGAACAGTTACATTTTAATTCTTCTAATTAGCTGCAATTTCTAATTAACTAACCAATTGATCCATCTCTTATTTTAAATTTCTATCTACCTCCATTTCCTCTCTCACTGCATGTTGTCTGAATTCCCCGCTCTTATATTGTATCTATCATTCTTGCTTCCGTCTCTATCTCTCTGTTTCTTTTGCTTTCTCTCTCTCTCTCTCTCTATCTATCTATCTATCTATCTATCTATCTATCTATCTATCTATCTATCTATCTATCTATCTATTAACAGTCAAATGTAATAAATAAATTTAAGAATAAAAATTCAATTATAAACAAAAAGGGGTATCACCACATGTACAAATACTGTTTAATATGTAGTTTCAGAGTGAAATAAAAGAAAGAGAGAACGAGGGAGATATAGCAAGTAGAAAGATACTTATTTTTGATTTTGCTTTGTATTTTTATATTTAACTGGCTTTGCAAACTCACTTTTTCCTAATTCAAACAATCTAAACCGATCTCAATGGTTGACCCAACGGGTCACAATTTTTCTATCACGATATAATAATGGCACAGGGTCTTAAATGTGCAAGCGTAACTTTTCTTTATTGGTTGTTTAACTTCCAAGAGAAAATTCTCCAGAGAAAGGGATGTAAAAATTACCCACATTGAGCTAAATTTATTAGAAGACAATTTTACTGTGATCCCTCTATTTAGGCGCTATTTCGTCATAGAACAGTTTATGATAAAATGCCCCGTTTCTACCAATAATCCGGTTACAGATAATCAGACAGCGAGATATTGTAACTGATAAAAAAAAACTCGTTGAAAAACATGTGAAGGTATCAAAAGATAAGTTAATATATAAACACAAATATCTAATTTTAAATAATTATAATCAAAGAGAAAATAACTGGCAAAAGAATATTTATAGCTACTTATATATATATATATATATATATATATATATATATATATATATATATATATATATATATATATATATATATATATCCTAGCCATATTGAATTCATATCTTTACAAGACCCACAATATTGAAACAACATTAATCACGGACTTCTCTAAATACGGAAAAAACATCGCCACAACTTAGCAATACACCTGAAGACGGCAAAAAAAATGTAAAAGTTGAAGAATGCTTTAGTCAAAGACAAACCATGTAAATAATTGCATCTCCTCTTCATCCTAAAATATTTTCATCTTTTCATTCCCGAACATTCTGAAAAAATGATCTTCAGAGAGATTCTGCCGCATACTTTATGCATAATGGTGTACCTTGCACATTACTGCGCTTTACTGCATTGGTTTTATTCAAAAGAATTTTGTTAGATTCTGATTTGGGATTCTGTAAAGGCCACAATAAGACTTTTATATTCTTATACTGAATTTGAGAAGGATTTGAATGAGTTTTCACATTGCCGGGCACAATTCAAACTGGAATCAATTGAGAATATAATGTCGCTATTCTTTTCACCGCCGTCATTTGTGCTATTAAAAAAATGAAATGCTATTATAATAATAAACAGGACAACATTAATTAAACGGACATTTTCTGTGGAAAATTTCTGTGGTTTTGTTTCATCGGATTAGAGACATTTTATACAAACGTCACAAATTGGTTGAGTATGTTCACAAATATGGTAATATATATATTGTAGAATAATAACATCCATTAACACCAATAGTTTCCTATTTTGGTTGAAATTTCAAGAAATATTAAAATAAAAATAGTGATAGGTTGTCTGTGCACAACCCCAACAATCCGAGGTGAGAGAAGTTGTGGCCGGTAATCTTTCTAATGCATTGTCATCAATTAAACTCAACCGCGCTTATCAAAACACTTTAAATGGGCATCCATCATTTTACAATCAGACTCTTTGTTCATTATCCATAGCCCATACAAACATTTCTCATCTGCAGAGAAACATGGAAAAAATATGATTTCTCTTCCTTCTTATAGAGACGGTGTTCAGTCTGGTTGAAATGTTGTAGAGACGGTGTTCAGTTATGGTTGAAATCATGTAGAGACGGTGTTCGTTTTAATTGAAATCATGTAGAGATGGTGTTCGTTTTAATTGAAATCTTGTAGAGACGGTGTTTGTTTTGGTTGAAATCTTGTAGAGACGGTGTTGGTTTTAATTGAAATCATGTAGAAACGGTGTTCGTTTTAATTGAAATACGGTGTCTGTTTTGGTTGAAATCTTGTAGAGACGGTGTATGTTTTGGTTGAAATCTTGTAGAGAGTGTGTTCGTTTTGGTTGACATCTTGTAGAGACGGTGTTCGTTTTGGTTGACATCTTGTAAAGACGGTGTTTGTTTTAATTGAAATCTTGTAGAGACAGTGTTCGTTTTAATTGCAATCATGTAGAGACGGTGTTCGTTTTTATTGAAATCTTGTAGAGACGGTGTATGTTTTGGGTAAAATCATGTAGGGACGGTGTTCGTTTTAGTTGAAATCTTGTAGAGACGGTGTTCGTTTTGGTTGACATCTTGTAGCGACGGTGTTCGTTTTAGTTGAAATCTTGTAGAGACGGTGTTCGTTTTAGTGGAAATCTTGTAGAGAGTGTGTTTGTTTCGGTTGAAATCTTGTAGAGAGTGTGTTCGTTTTAATTGAAATCTTGTAGAGACGGTATTCGTTTTGGTTGAAATCTTGTAGAGACGGTGTTTGTTTTAATTGAAATTTTGTAGAGACGGTGTTCGTTTTAATTGAAATCTTGTAGAGACGGTGTTAGTTTTGGTTAATATCATGTACAGACGGAGTTCGTTTTAATTGAAATCATGTACAGACGGTGTTCGTTTTGGTTGACATCTTGTAGAGACGGTGTTCAATTTTGGTTGACATCTTGTAGAGACGGTGTTCAGTTTTGGTTGAAATCATGTAGAGACGGTGTTCGTTTTAATTGTAAAGCTTGCTGAGACGGTTTCTGTTTCAATTGAAATCTTGCAGAGACGGTATTTGTTTCGGTTGAAATCTTGTAGAGACGGTGTTTGTTTTAATTGAAATCTTGTAGAGACGGTATTTTTTTTGGCTGACATCTTGTAGAGAGTGTGTTCGTTTTAATTGAAATTTTGTAAAGACGGTGTTCAGTTTTGTTAAAATCTTGTAGAGACGGTGTTCGTTTTTGTTGACATTTTGCAGAGACAGTGTTTGTTTAGGTAGACCATCTTGTAGAGACGGTGTTTGTTTTAATTGAAATCTTGTAGAGACGGTGTTCGTTTTAATTGAAATCTTGTAGAGACGGTGTTCGTTTTAATTGAAATCTTGTAGAGACAGTGTTCGTTTAAGTTGACATCTTGTAGAGACGGTGTTTGTTTTGGTTGACATCTTGTAGAGATGGTGTTCGTTTTAATTGAAATCTTATAAAGACGGTGTTCGTTTTAATTGAAATCTTGTAGAGACGGTGTTCGTTTTAATTGAAATCTTGTAGAGACAGTGTTCGTTTAAGTTGACATCTTGTAGAGACGGTGTTTGTTTTGGTTGACATCTTGTAGAGATGGTGTTCGTTTTAATTGAAATCTTATAAAGACGGTGTTCAGTTTTGTTGAAATCTTGTAGAGACGGTGTTCGTTTTGGTTGAAATCATGTAGAGACAGTGTTCGTTTTGGTTGAAATCATGTAGAGACGGTGTTCGTTTTAATTGAAATCTTGTTGAGACGGTGTTCGTTTTAGTTGACATCTTGTAGAGACGGTGTTTGTTTTCGTTTAAATTTTGTAGAGACGGTATTTGTTTTGGTTGAAGTCATGTAGGGACAATGTTCGTTTTGGTTGAAATCATGTAGACACGGTGTTTGTTTTGGTAAACATCTTGTAGAGACGGTGTTCGTTTTGGTTGAAGTCATGTAGGGACAATGTTCGTTTTGGTTGAAATCATGTAGACACGGTGTTTGTTTTGGTAAACATCTTGTAGAGACGGTGTTCGTTTTGGTTGACAGCTTGTAGAGACGGTGTTTGTTTTGGTTGACATCATGTAGAGACAGTGTTCGTTTTCATTGAAATCTTGTAGAGACGGTGTTCGTTTTAGTTGACATCTTGTAGAGACGGTGTTTGTTTTGGTAGACATCTTGTAGAGACGGTGTTTGTTTTGGTTGAATTCTTGTAGAGACCGTGTTCAGTTTTGTTGAAATTTTGTAGAGACGGTGTTCAGTTTTGTTGAAATCTTGTAGAGACGGTGGTCCTTTTGGTTGAAATCATGTAGAGACGGTGTTCGTTTTAATTGAAATCTTGTAGAGAGTGTTTTCGTTTTAATTGAAATCTTGTAGAAACGGTGTTCGTTTTGGTTGACATCTTGTAGAGACGGTGTTCAGTTTTGGTTGCAATCTTTTAGAGACGGTGTTCATTTTAAATGTAAACCTTGCTAAGACGGTGTTCGTTCTAATTGAAATCTTTTAGAGGCGGTGTTTGTTATCGTAGAAATCTTGTAGAGACTGTATTTGTTTTGGTTGATATCATGTAGAGACGGTGTTCGTTTTAATTGAAATCTTGTAGAGACGGTGTTCGTTTTGGTTGAAATCATGTAGAGACGGTGTATGTTTTGTGTAGAAATAATGTAGGGACAGTGTTCGTTTTGGTTGAAATCATGTAGACACGGTGTTTGTTTTGGTTAACATCTTGTAGAGACAGTGTTCGTTTTGGTTGACATCTTGTAGAGACGGTGTTCGTTTTTTTTGAAATCTTGTAGAGACGATGTTTGTTTCGGTTGAAATCTTGTAGAGACGATGTTTGTTTCGGTTGAAATCTTGTAGAGACGGTATTCGTTTTAATTGAAATCTTATAGAGACGGTGTTGGGTTTAATTGAAATATTGTAGGGACGGTGTTCGTTTTAATTGAAATACGGTGTCTGTATTGGTTGAACTCTTGTAGAGTCGGTATTTGTTTTTGTTGAAATCATGTAGAGACAGTGTTCGTTTTAATTGAAATCTTGTAGAGACGGTGTTCCTTTTGGTTGAAATCATGTAGAGACGGTGTTTATTTTGGTGGAAATCATGTAAGGACGGTGTTCGTTTTGGTTGAAATCATGTAGACACGGTGTTTGTTTTGGTTTACATCTTGTAGAGACGGTGTTCGTTTTAGTAAACATCTTGTAGAGACGGTTTTTGCTTTGGTTGACATCTTGTAGAGACGGTGTTTGTTTTAATTGAAATCTTGTAGAGACGGTGTTTGTTTTAATTGAAATCATGTAGAGAGGGTGTTTGTTTTGGTTTAAATCATGTAGAGACGGTGTTCGTTTTTATTGAAATTTTGTAGAGACGGTGTTTGTTTTGGTTGACATCATGTAGAGACGGTGTTCGTTTTCGTTGAAATCTTGTAGAGACGGTGTTCGTTTCGTTGACATCTTGTAAGGACGGTGTTTGTTTTGGTAGACATCTTGTAGAGACGGTGTTTGTTTTGGTTGAATTCTTGTAGAGATGATGTTCAGTTTTGTTGAAATCTTGTAAGGACGGTGTTTGTATTTGTTGAAATCTTGTAGAGACGGTGTTCGTTTTGGTTGAAATCATGTAGAGACAGTGTTCGTTTTGGTTGAAATCATGTAGAGACGGTGTTCAGTTTTGGTTAAAATCCTGTAGAGACGGTGTTCGGTTTAATGGTAAATCTTGATAAGACGGTGTTCGTTTTAATTGAAATCTTGTAGAGACGGTGTTTGTTTTGGTAGACATCTTGTAGAGACGGTGTTTGTTTTGGTTGAATTCTTGTAGAGACGGTGTTCAGTTTTGTTGAAATCTTGTAGAGACGGTGTTTGTATTTGTTGAAATCTTGTAGAGACGGTGTTCGTTTTGATTGAAATCATGTAGAGACGGCGTTCGTTTTAATTGACATCTTGTAGAGAGTGTTTTCGTTTTAATTGAAATCTTGTAGAAACGGTGTTCGTTTTGGTTTACATCTTGTAGAGACGGTGTTCAGTTTTGGTTGCAATCTTTTAGAGACGGTGTTCGTTTTAATTGTAAATCTTTCCAAGACGGTGTTCGTTTTAATTGAAATCTTTTAGAGGCGGTGTTTGTTATCGTAGAAATCTAGTAGAGACTGTATTTGTTTTGGTTGAAATCATGTAGAGACGGTGTTCGTTTAAATTGAAATCTTGTAGAGACGGTGTTCGTTTTGGTTGAAATCATCTAGAGACGGTGTATGTTTTGTGTAGAAATAATGTAGGGACAGTGTTCGTTTTGGTTGAAATCATGTAGACACGGTGTTTGTTTTGGTTAACATCTTGTAGAGACGGTGTTCGTTTCGGTTGACATCTTGTAGAGACGGTGTTCGTTTTGGTTGAAATCTTGTAGAGACGATGTTTGTTTCGGTTGAAATCTTGTAGAGACGATGTTTGTTTCGGTTGAAATCTTGTAGAGACGGTATTCGTTTTAATTGAAATCTTGTAGAGACGGTGTTCGTTTTAATTGAAATCTTGTAGAGACGGTGTTGGGTTTAATTGAAATATTGTAGGGACGGTGTTTGTTTTAATTGAAATACGGTGTCTGTATTGGTTGAAATCTTGTAGAGACGGTATTTGTTTTTGTTGAAATCATGTAGAGACGGTGTTCGTTTTAATTGAAATCTTGTAGAGACGGTGTTCCTTTTGGTTGAAATCATGTAGAGACGGTGTTTATTTTGGTGGAAATCATGTAGGGATGGTGTTCGTTTTGGTTGAAATCATGTAGACACGGTGTTTGTTTTGGTTTACATCTTGTAGAGACGGTGTTCGTTTTGGTTGACAGCTTGTAGAGACGGTTTTTGTTTTGTTGAAATCATGTAGAGACGGTGGTCGTTTTTATTGAAATCTTGTAGAGACGGTGTTCGTTTTAGTTGACATCTTGTAGAAACGGTTTTTGCTTTGGTTGACATCTTGTAGAGACGGTGTTCGTTTTAATTGAAATCTTGTAGAGACGGTGTTTGTTTTAATTGAAATCATGTAAAGAGGGTGTTTGTTTTGGTTTAAATCATGTAGAGACGGTGTTCGTTTTAGTTGACATCTTGTAGAGACGGTGTTCGTTTTGGTTGAAATCTTGTAGAAACGGTGTTCGTTTTGGTTGAAATGATGTAGAGACGGTGTATATTTTGGTTGATATCATGTAAGGACGGTGTTCATTTTAATTGTAAATCTTGCTAAGACGGTGTTCGTTCTAATTGAAATCTTTTAGAGGCGGTGTTTGTTATCGTAGAAATCTTGTAGAGACCGTATTTGTTTTGGTTGATATCATGTAGAGACGGTGTTCGTTTTAATTGAAATCTTGTAGAGACGGTGTTCGTTTTGGTTGAAATCATGTAGAGACGGTGTATGTTTTGTGTAGAAATAATGTAGGGACAGTGTTCGTTTTGGTTGAAATCATGTAGACACGGTGTTTGTTTTGGTTAACATCTTGTAGAGACAGTGTTCGTTTTGGTTGACATCTTGTAGAGACGGTGTTCGTTTTTTTTGAAATCTTGTAGAGACGATGTTTGTTTCGGTTGAAATCTTGTAGAGACGATGTTTGTTTCGGTTGAAATCTTGTAGAGACGGTATTCGTTTTAATTGAAATCTTATAGAGACGGTGTTGGGTTTAATTGAAATATTGTAGGGACGGTGTTCGTTTTAATTGAAATACGGTGTCTGTATTGGTTGAACTCTTGTAGAGTCGGTATTTGTTTTTGTTGAAATCATGTAGAGACAGTGTTCGTTTTAATTGAAATCTTGTAGAGACGGTGTTCCTTTTGGTTGAAATCATGTAGAGACGGTGTTTATTTTGGTGGAAATCATGTAGGGACGGTGTTCGTTTTGGTTGAAATCATGTAGACACGGTGTTTGTTTTGGTTTACATCTTGTAGAGACGGTGTTCGTTTTAGTAAACATCTTGTAGAGACGGTTTTTGCTTTGGTTGACATCTTGTAGAGACGGTGTTTGTTTTAATTGAAATCTTGTAGAGACGGTGTTTGTTTTAATTGAAATCATGTAGAGAGGGTGTTTGTTTTGGTTTAAATCATGTAGAGACGGTGTTCGTTTTTATTGAAATTTTGTAGAGACGGTGTTTGTTTTGGTTGACATCATGTAGAGACGGTGTTCGTTTTCGTTGAAATCTTGTAGAGACGGTGTTCGTTTCGTTGACATCTTGTAAGGACGGTGTTTGTTTTGGTAGACATCTTGTAGAGACGGTGTTGGTTTTGGTTGAATTCTTGTAGAGATGATGTTCAGTTTTGTTGAAATCTTGTAAGGACGGTGTTTGTATTTGTTGAAATCTTGTAGAGACGGTGTTCGTTTTGGTTGAAATCATGTAGAGACAGTGTTCGTTTTGGTTGAAATCATGTAGAGACGGTGTTCAGTTTTGGTTAAAATCCTGTAGAGACGGTGTTCGGTTTAATGGTAAATCTTGATAAGACGGTGTTCGTTTTAATTGAAATCTTGTAGAGACGGTGTTTGTTTTTGTAGACATCTTGTAGAGACGGTGTTTGTTTTGGTTGAATTCTTGTAGAGACGGTGTTCAGTTTTGTTGAAATCTTGTAGAGACGGTGTTTGTATTTGTTGAAATCTTGTAGAGACGGTGTTCGTTTTGATTGAAATCATGTAGAGACGGCGTTCGTTTTAATTGACATCTTGTAGAGAGTGTTTTCGTTTTAATTGAAATCTTGTAGAAACGGTGTTCGTTTTGGTTTACATCTTGTAGAGACGGTGTTCAGTTTTGGTTGCAATCTTTTAGAGACGGTGTTCGTTTTAATTGTAAATCTTTCCAAGACGGTGTTCGTTTTAATTGAAATCTTTTAGAGGCGGTGTTTGTTATCGTAGAAATCTAGTAGAGACTGTATTTGTTTTGGTTGAAATCATGTAGAGACGGTGTTCGTTTAAATTGAAATCTTGTAGAGACGGTGTTCGTTTTGGTTGAAATCATCTAGAGACGGTGTATGTTTTGTGTAGAAATAATGTAGGGACAGTGTTCGTTTTGGTTGAAATCATGTAGACACGGTGTTTGTTTTGGTTAACATCTTGTAGAGACGGTGTTCGTTTCGGTTGACATCTTGTAGAGACGGTGTTCGTTTTGGTTGAAATCTTGTAGAGACGATGTTTGTTTCGGTTGAAATCTTGTAGAGACGATGTTTGTTTCGGTTGAAATCTTGTAGAGACGGTATTCGTTTTAATTGAAATCTTGTAGAGACGGTGTTCGTTTTAATTGAAATCTTGTAGAGACGGTGTTGGGTTTAATTGAAATATTGTAGGGACGGTGTTCGTTTTAATTGAAATACGGTGTCTGTATTGGTTGAAATCTTGTAGAGACGGTATTTGTTTTTGTTGAAATCATGTAGAGACGGTGTTCGTTTTAATTGAAATCTTGTAGAGACGGTGTTCCTTTTGGTTGAAATCATGTAGAGACGGTGTTTATTTTGGTGGAAATCATGTAGGGATGGTGTTCGTTTTGGTTGAAATCATGTAGACACGGTGTTTGTTTTGGTTTACATCTTGTAGAGACGGTGTTCGTTTTGGTTGACAGCTTGTAGAGACGGTTTTTGTTTTGTTGAAATCATGTAGAGACGGTGGTCGTTTTTATTGAAATCTTGTAGAGACGGTGTTCGTTTTAGTTGACATCTTGTAGAAACGGTTTTTGCTTTGGTTGACATCTTGTAGAGACGGTGTTCGTTTTAATTGAAATCTTGTAGAGACGGTGTTTGTTTTAATTGAAATCATGTAAAGAGGGTGTTTGTTTTGGTTTAAATCATGTAGAGACGGTGTTCGTTTTAGTTGACATCTTGTAGAGACGGTGTTCGTTTTGGTTGAAATCTTGTAGAAACGGTGTTCGTTTTGGTTGAAATGATGTAGAGACGGTGTATATTTTGGTTGATATCATGTAAGGACGGTGTTCATTTTAATTGTAAATCTTGCTAAGACGGTGTTCGTTCTAATTGAAATCTTTTAGAGGCGGTGTTTGTTATCGTAGAAATCTTGTAGAGACCGTATTTGTTTTGGTTGATATCATGTAGAGACGGTGTTCGTTTTAATTGAAATCTTGTAGAGACGGTGTTCGTTTTGGTTGAAATCATGTAGAGACGGTGTATGTTTTGTGTAGAAATAATGTAGGGACAGTGTTCGTTTTGGTTGAAATCATGTAGACACGGTGTTTGTTTTGGTTAACATCTTGTAGAGACAGTGTTCGTTTTGGTTGACATCTTGTAGAGACGGTGTTCGTTTTTTTTGAAATCTTGTAGAGACGATGTTTGTTTCGGTTGAAATCTTGTAGAGACGATGTTTGTTTCGGTTGAAATCTTGTAGAGACGGTATTCGTTTTAATTGAAATCTTATAGAGACGGTGTTGGGTTTAATTGAAATATTGTAGGGACGGTGTTCGTTTTAATTGAAATACGGTGTCTGTATTGGTTGAACTCTTGTAGAGTCGGTATTTGTTTTTGTTGAAATCATGTAGAGACAGTGTTCGTTTTAATTGAAATCTTGTAGAGACGGTGTTCCTTTTGGTTGAAATCATGTAGAGACGGTGTTTATTTTGGTGGAAATCATGTAGGGACGGTGTTCGTTTTGGTTGAAATCATGTAGACACGGTGTTTGTTTTGGTTTACATCTTGTAGAGACGGTGTTCGTTTTAGTAAACATCTTGTAGAGACGGTTTTTGCTTTGGTTGACATCTTGTAGAGACGGTGTTTGTTTTAATTGAAATCTTGTAGAGACGGTGTTTGTTTTAATTGAAATCTTGTAGAGACGGTGTTTGTTTTAATTGAAATCATGTAGAGAGGGTGTTTGTTTTGGTTTAAATCATGTAGAGACGGTGTTCGTTTTTATTGAAATTTTGTAGAGACGGTGTTTGTTTTGGTTGACATCATGTAGAGACGGTGTTCGTTTTCGTTGAAATCTTGTAGAGACGGTGTTCGTTTCGTTGACATCTTGTAAGGACGGTGTTTGTTTTGGTAGACATCTTGTAGAGACGGTGTTTGTTTTGGTTGAATTCTTGTAGAGATGATGTTCAGTTTTGTTGAAATCTTGTAAGGACGGTGTTTGTATTTGTTGAAATCTTGTAGAGACGGTGTTCGTTTTGGTTGAAATCATGTAGAGACAGTGTTCGTTTTGGTTGAAATCATGTAGAGACGGTGTTCAGTTTTGGTTAAATTCCTGTAGAGACGGTGTTCGGTTTAATGGTAAATCTTGATAAGACGGTGTTCGTTTTAATTGAAATCTTGTAGAGACGGTGTTTGTTTTGGTAGACATCTTGTAGAGACGGTGTTTGTTTTGGTTGAATTCTTGTAGAGACGGTGTTCAGTTTTGTTGAAATCTTGTAGAGACGGTGTTTGTATTTGTTGAAATCTTGTAGAGACGGTGTTCGTTTTGATTGAAATCATGTAGAGACGGCGTTCGTTTTAATTGACATCTTGTAGAGAGTGTTTTCGTTTTAATTGAAATCTTGTAGAAACGGTGTTCGTTTTGGTTTACATCTTGTAGAGACGGTGTTCAGTTTTGGTTGCAATCTTTTAGAGACGGTGTTCGTTTTAATTGTAAATCTTTCCAAGACGGTGTTCGTTTTAATTGAAATCTTTTAGAGGCGGTGTTTGTTATCGTAGAAATCTAGTAGAGACTGTATTTGTTTTGGTTGAAATCATGTAGAGACGGTGTTCGTTTAAATTGAAATCTTGTAGAGACGGTGTTCGTTTTGGTTGAAATCATCTAGAGACGGTGTATGTTTTGTGTAGAAATAATGTAGGGACAGTGTTCGTTTTGGTTGAAATCATGTAGACACGGTGTTTGTTTTGGTTAACATCTTGTAGAGACGGTGTTCGTTTCGGTTGACATCTTGTAGAGACGGTGTTCGTTTTGGTTGAAATCTTGTAGAGACGATGTTTGTTTCGGTTGAAATCTTGTAGAGACGATGTTTGTTTCGGTTGAAATCTTGTAGAGACGGTATTCGTTTTAATTGAAATCTTGTAGAGACGGTGTTCGTTTTAATTGAAATCTTGTAGAGACGGTGTTGGGTTTAATTGAAATATTGTAGGGACGGTGTTCGTTTTAATTGAAATACGGTGTCTGTATTGGTTGAAATCTTGTAGAGACGGTATTTGTTTTTGTTGAAATCATGTAGAGACGGTGTTCGTTTTAATTGAAATCTTGTAGAGACGGTGTTCCTTTTGGTTGAAATCATGTAGAGACGGTGTTTATTTTGGTGGAAATCATGTAGGGATGGTGTTCGTTTTGGTTGAAATCATGTAGACACGGTGTTTGTTTTGGTTTACATCTTGTAGAGACGGTGTTCGTTTTGGTTGACAGCTTGTAGAGACGGTTTTTGTTTTGTTGAAATCATGTAGAGACGGTGGTCGTTTTTATTGAAATCTTGTAGAGACGGTGTTCGTTTTAGTTGACATCTTGTAGAAACGGTTTTTGCTTTGGTTGACATCTTGTAGAGACGGTGTTCGTTTTAATTGAAATCTTGTAGAGACGGTGTTTGTTTTAATTGAAATCATGTAAAGAGGGTGTTTGTTTTGGTTTAAATCATGTAGAGACGGTGTTCGTTTTAGTTGACATCTTGTAGAGACGGTGTTCGTTTTGGTTGAAATCTTGTAGAAACGGTGTTCGTTTTGGTTGAAATGATGTAGAGACGGTGTATATTTTGGTTGATATCATGTAAGGACGGTGTTCATTTTAATTGTAAATCTTGCTAAGACGGTGTTCGTTCTAATTGAAATCTTTTAGAGGCGGTGTTTGTTATCGTAGAAATCTTGTAGAGACCGTATTTGTTTTGGTTGATATCATGTAGAGACGGTGTTCGTTTTAATTGAAATCTTGTAGAGACGGTGTTCGTTTTGGTTGAAATCATGTAGAGACGGTGTATGTTTTGTGTAGAAATAATGTAGGGACAGTGTTCGTTTTGGTTGAAATCATGTAGACACGGTGTTTGTTTTGGTTAACATCTTGTAGAGACAGTGTTCGTTTTGGTTGACATCTTGTAGAGACGGTGTTCGTTTTTTTTGAAATCTTGTAGAGACGATGTTTGTTTCGGTTGAAATCTTGTAGAGACGATGTTTGTTTCGGTTGAAATCTTGTAGAGACGGTATTCGTTTTAATTGAAATCTTATAGAGACGGTGTTGGGTTTAATTGAAATATTGTAGGGACGGTGTTCGTTTTAATTGAAATACGGTGTCTGTATTGGTTGAACTCTTGTAGAGTCGGTATTTGTTTTTGTTGAAATCATGTAGAGACAGTGTTCGTTTTAATTGAAATCTTGTAGAGACGGTGTTCCTTTTGGTTGAAATCATGTAGAGACGGTGTTTATTTTGGTGGAAATCATGTAGGGACGGTGTTCGTTTTGGTTGAAATCATGTAGACACGGTGTTTGTTTTGGTTTACATCTTGTAGAGACGGTGTTCGTTTTAGTAAACATCTTGTAGAGACGGTTTTTGCTTTGGTTGACATCTTGTAGAGACGGTGTTTGTTTTAATTGAAATCTTGTAGAGACGGTGTTTGTTTTAATTGAAATCATGTAGAGAGGGTGTTTGTTTTGGTTTAAATCATGTAGAGACGGTGTTCGTTTTTATTGAAATTTGGTAGAGACGGTGTTTGTTTTGGTTAACATCATGTAGAGACGGTGTTCGTTTTCGTTGAAATCTTGTAGAGACGGTGTTCGTTTCGTTGACATCTTGTAAGGACGGTGTTTGTTTTGGTAGACATCTTGTAGAGACGGTGTTGGTTTTGGTTGAATTCTTGTAGAGTCGATGTTCAGTTTTGTTGAAATCTTGTAAGGACGGTGTTTGTATTTGTTGAAATCTTGTAGAGACGGTGTTCGTTTTGGTTGAAATCATGTAGAGACGGTGTTCAGTTTTGGTTGAAATCCTGTAGAGACGGTGTTCGGTTTAATGGTAAATCTTGATAAGACGGTGTTCGTTTTAATTGAAATCTTGTAGAGACGGTGTTTGTTTTGGTAGACATCTTGTAGAGACGGGGTTTGTTTTGGTTGAATTCTTGTAGAGACGGTGTTCAGTTTTGTTGAAATCTTGTAGAGACGGTGTTTGTATTTGTTGAAATCTTGTAGAGACGGTGTTCGTTTTGATTGAAATCATGTAGAGACGGCGTTCGTTTTAATTGACATCTTGTAGAGAGTGTTTTCGTTTTAATTGAAATCTTGTAGAAACGGTGTTCGTTTTGGTTGACATCTTGTAGAGACGGTGTTCAGTTTTGGTTGCAATCTTTTAGAGACGGTGTTCGTTTTAATTGTAAATCTTTCTAAGACGGTGTTCGTTTTAATTGAAATCTTTTAGAGGCGGTGTTTGTTATCGTAGAAATCTTGTAGAGACTGTATTTGTTTTGGTTGAAATCATGTAGAGACGGTGTTCGTTTAAATTGAAATCTTGTAGAGACGGTGTTCGTTTTGGTTGAAATCATCTAGAGACGGTGTATGTTTTGTGTAGAAATAATGTAGGGACAGTGTTCGTTTTGGTTGAAATCATGTAGACACGGTGTTTGTTTTGGTTAACATCTTGTAGAGACGGTGTTCGTTTCGGTTGACATCTTGTAGAGACGGTGTTCGTTTTGGTTGAAATCTTGTAGAGACGATGTTTGTTTCGGTTGAAATCTTGTAGAGACGATGTTTGTTTCGGTTGAAATCTTGTAGAGACGGTATTCGTTTTAATTGAAATCTTGTAGAGACGGTGTTCGTTTTAATTGAAATCTTGTAGAGACGGTGTTGGGTTTAATTGAAATATTGTAGGGACGGTGTTCGTTTTAATTGAAATACGGTGTCTGTATTGGTTGAAATCTTGTAGAGACGGTATTTGTTTTTGTTGAAATCATGTAGAGACGGTGTTCGTTTTAATTGAAATCTTGTAGAGACGGTGTTCCTTTTGGTTGAAATCATGTAGAGACGGTGTTTATTTTGGTGGAAATCATGTAGGGATGGTGTTCGTTTTGGTTGAAATCATGTAGACACGGTGTTTGTTTTCGTTTACATCTTGTAGAGACGGTGTTCGTTTTGGTTGACAGCTTGTAGAGACGGTTTTTGTTTTGTTGAAATCATGTAGAGACGGTGGTCGTTTTTATTGAAATCTTGTAGAGACGGTGTTCGTTTTAGTTGACATCTTGTAGAAACGGTTTTTGCTTTGGTTGACATCTTGTAGAGACGGTGTTCGTTTTAATTGAAATCTTGTAGAGACGGTGTTTGTTTTAATTGAAATCATGTAAAGAGGGTGTTTGTTTTGGTTTAAATCATGTAGAGACGGTGTTCGTTTTAGTTGACATCTTGTAGAGACGGTGTTCGTTTTGGTTGAAATCTTGTAGAGACGGTGTTCGTTTTGGTTGAAATGATGTAGAGACGGTGTATATTTTGGTTGATATCATGTAAGGACGGTGTTCATTTTAATTGTAAATCTTGCTAAGACGGTGTTCGTTCTAATTGAAATCTTTTAGAGGCGGTGTTTGTTATCGTAGAAATCTTGTAGAGACCGTATTTGTTTTGGTTGATATCATGTAGAGACGGTGTTCGTTTTAATTGAAATCTTGTAGAGACGGTGTTCGTTTTGGTTGAAATCATGTAGAGACGGTGTATGTTTTGTGTAGAAATAATGTAGGGACAGTGTTCGTTTTGGTTGAAATCATGTAGACACGGTGTTTGTTTTGGTTAACATCTTGTAGAGACAGTGTTCGTTTTGGTTGACATCTTGTAGAGACGGTGTTCGTTTTTTTTGAAATCTTGTAGAGACGATGTTTGTTTCGGTTGAAATCTTGTAGAGACGATGTTTGTTTCGGTTGAAATCTTGTAGAGACGGTATTCGTTTTAATTGAAATCTTATAGAGACGGTGTTGGGTTTAATTGAAATATTGTAGGGACGGTGTTCGTTTTAATTGAAATACGGTGTCTGTATTGGTTGAACTCTTGTAGAGTCGGTATTTGTTTTTGTTGAAATCATGTAGAGACAGTGTTCGTTTTAATTGAAATCTTGTAGAGACGGTGTTCCTTTTGGTTGAAATCATGTAGAGACGGTGTTTATTTTGGTGGAAATCATGTAGGGACGGTGTTCGTTTTGGTTGAAATCATGTAGACACGGTGTTTGTTTTGGTTTACATCTTGTAGAGACGGTGTTCGTTTTAGTAAACATCTTGTAGAGACGGTTTTTGCTTTGGTTGACATCTTGTAGAGACGGTGTTTGTTTTAATTGAAATCATGTAGAGAGGGTGTTTGTTTTGGTTTAAATCATGTAGAGACGGTGTTCGTTTTTATTGAAATTTGGTAGAGACGGTGTTTGTTTTGGTTAACATCATGTAGAGACGGTGTTCGTTTTCGTTTAAATCTTGTAGAGACGGTGTTCGTTTCGTTGACATCTTGTAAGGACGGTGTTTGTTTTGGTAGACATCTTGTAGAGACGGTGTTGGTTTTGGTTGAATTCTTGTAGAGACGATGTTCAGTTTTGTTGAAATCTTGTAAGGACGGTGTTTGTATTTGTTGAAATCTTGTAGAGACGGTGTTCGTTTTGGTTGAAATCATGTAGAGACAGTGTTCGTTTTGGTTGAAATCATGTAGAGACGGTGTTCAGTTTTGGTTGAAATCCTGTAGAGACGGTGTTCGGTTTGATGGTAAATCTTGATAAGACGGTGTTCGTTTTAATTGAAATCTTGTAGAGACGGTGTTTGTTTTGGTAGACATCTTGTAGAGACGGTGTTTGTTTTGGTTGAATTCTTGTAGAGACGGTGTTCAGTTTTGTTGAAATCTTGTAGAGACGGTGTTTGTATTTGTTGAAATCTTGTAGAGACGGTGTTCGTTTTGATTGAAATCATGTAGAGACGGCGTTCGTTTTAATTGACATCTTGTAGAGAGTGTTTTCGTTTTAATTGAAATCTTGTAGAAACGGTGTTCGTTTTGGTTGACATCTTGTACAGACGGTGTTCAGTTTTGGTTGCAATCTTTTAGAGACGGTGTTCGTTTTAATTGTAAATCTTTCTAAGACGGTGTTCGTTTTAATTGAAATCTTTTAGAGGCGGTGTTTGTTATCGTAGAAATCTTGTAGAGACTGTATTTGTTTTGGTTGAAATCATGTAGAGACGGTGTTCGTTTAAATTGAAATCTTGTAGAGACGGTGTTCGTTTTGGTTGAAATCATCTAGAGACGGTGTATGTTTTGTGTAGAAATAATGTAGGGACAGTGTTCGTTTTGGTTGAAATCATGTAGACACGGTGTTTGTTTTGGTTAACATCTTGTAGAGACGGTGTTCGTTTCGGTTGACATCTTGTAGAGACGGTGTTCGTTTTGGTTGAAATCTTGTAGAGACGATGTTTGTTTCGGTTGAAATCTTGTAGAGACGATGTTTGTTTCGGTTGAAATCTTGTAGAGACGGTATTCGTTTTAATTGAAATCTTGTAGAGACGGTGTTCGTTTTAATTGAAATCTTGTAGAGACAGTGTTGGGTTTGATTGAAATATTGTAGGGACGGTGTTCGTTTTAATTGAAATACGGTGTCTGTATTGGTTGAAATCTTGTAGAGACGGTATTTGTTTTTGTTGAAATCATGTAGAGACGGTGTTCGTTTTAATTGAAATCTTGTAGAGACGGTGTTCCTTTTGGTTGAAATCATGTAGAGACGGTGTTTATTTTGGTGGAAATCATGTAGGGATGGTGTTCGTTTTGGTTGAAATCATGTAGACACGGTGTTTGTTTTGGTTTACATCTTGTAGAGACGGTGTTCGTTTTGGTTGACAGCTTGTAGAGACGGTTTTTGTTTTGTTGAAATCATGTAGAGACGGTGGTCGTTTTTATTGAAATCTTGTAGAGACGGTGTTCGTTTTAGTTGACATCTTGTAGAAACGGTTTTTGCTTTGGTTGACATCTTGTAGAGACGGTGTTCGTTTTAATTGAAATCTTGTAGAGACGGTGTTTGTTTTAATTGAAATCATGTAAAGAGGGTGTTTGTTTTGGTTTAAATCATGTAGAGACGGTGTTCGTTTTAGTTGACATCTTGTAGAGACGGTGTTCGTTTTGGTTGAAATCTTGTAGAGACGGTGTTCGTTTTGGTTGAAATGATGTAGAGACGGTGTATATTTTGGTTGATATCATGTAAGGACGGTGTTCGTTTTGGTTGACATCTTGTAGATACGGTGTTCGTTTTAATTGAAATCTTGTAGAGACGGTGTTCGTATTTATTGAAATCTTGTAGAGACGGTGTTTTTTTTGGCTGACATCTAGTAGAGACGGTGTTCTTTTTAATTGAAATCTTGTAAAGACGGTGTTCAGTTTTGTTGAAATCTTGTAGAGACGGTGTTCGTTTTAGTTGGCATCTTGTAGAGACGGTGTTCGTTTTAATTGAAATCTTGTAGAGACGGTGTTCGTTTTAATTGAAATCTTGTAGAGACGGTGTTCGTTTTAATTGAAATCTTGTAGAGACGGTGTTCGTTTCGTCTGACATCTTGTAGAGACGGTGTTCGTTTTAATTGAAATCTTGTAGAGACGGTGTATGTTTTGGTTAAAATCTTGTAGAGACGGTGTTCGTTTTGGTTGAAATCTTGTAGAGACGGTGTTCGTTTTGGTTGAAATCATGTAGAGACGGTGTATATTTTGGTTGATATCATGTAAAGACGGCGTTCTTCTTGGTTGACATCTTGTAGAGACGGTGTTCGTTTTAATTGAAATCTTGTCGAAATGGTGTTCGTTTTAATTTAAATCTTGTAGAGACGGTGTTCGTTTTAATTGAAATCTTGTAGTAACGGTGTTCGTTTTAATTGAAATCTTGTAGAGACAGTGTTTTTTTTGACTGACATCTTGTAGAGACGGTGTTTGTTTTGGTTGAATTCTTGTAGAGACGGTGTTCAGTTTTGTTGAAATCTTGTAGAGACGGTGTTCGTTTTAGTTGAAATCTTGTAGAGACGGTGTTCGTTTTAATTGAAATCTTGTAGAGACGGTGTTCGTTTTAATTGAAATCTTGTACGGACAGTGTTCGTTTTAGTTGACATCTTGTAGAGACGATGTTTGTTTTTGTTGACATTTTGTAGAGACGGTGTTTGTTTTAATTGAAATCATGTAGAGACGGTGTTGGGTTTAATTGAAATATTGTAGAGACGGTGTTCGTTTTAATTGAAATACGGTGTCTGTATTGGTTGAAATCTTTTAGAGACGGTA
The DNA here is from genome assembly GCA_963556195.1 of Sepiola atlantica. Lineage (NCBI taxonomy): Eukaryota > Metazoa > Mollusca > Cephalopoda > Sepiida > Sepiolidae > Sepiola > Sepiola atlantica. Next base: position 45,127,160 of record OY744540.1, read on the forward strand.
TTTGGTTTTGTTGAAATCATGTAGAGACGGTGTTCGTCTTAATTGAAATCTTGTAGAGACGGTGTTCGTTTTGGTTGAAATCATGTAGAGACGGTGTTTATTTTGGTGGAAATCATGTAGGGACGGTGTTCGTTTTGGTTGAAATCATGTAGACACGGTGTTTGTTTTGGTTTACATCTTGTAGATACGGTGTTCGTTTTGGTTGACAGCTTGTAGAGACAGTATTTGTTTTGTTGAAATCATGTAGAGACGGTGTTCGTTTTTATTGAAATCTTTTTGAGACGGTGTTCGTTTTAGTTGACATCTTGTAGAGACGCGTTTTGCTTTGGTTGACATCTTGTAGAGACGGTGTTCGTTTTAATTGAAATCTTGTAGAGACGGTGTTTGTTTTAATTGAAATTATGTAGAGAGGGTGTTCGTTTTAATTGAAATCTTGTACGGACAGTGTTCGTTTTAGTTGACATCTTGTAGAGACGATGTTTGTTTTGGGTGACATCTTGTAGAGACGGTGTTTGTTTTAATTGAAATCATGTAGAGACGGTGTTGGGTTTAATTGAAATCTTGTAGAGACGGTGTTCGTTTTAATCGAAATACGGTGTCTGTTTTGGTTGAAATCATGTAGAGACGGTGTATGTTTTGTTTGAAATCATGTAGGGACGGTGTTCGTTTTGGTGGAAAGCTTGTAGAGAGTGTATTTGTTTCGGTTGAAATCTTGTAGAGAGTGTGTTCGTTTTGATTGACATCTTGTACAGACGGTGTTCGGTTTGGTTGAAATTTTGTAGAGACGGTGTTTGTTTTGGTTGAAATCTTGTAGAGACGGTGTTCGTTTTAATTGAAATCTTGTAGAGACGGTGTTTGTTTTAATTGAAATCACGTAGAGACGGTGTTTGTTTTGGTTTAAATCATGTAGAGACGGTGTTCGTTTTAATTTAAATCCTGTAGAGACGGTGTTCGTTTTAGTTGACATCTTGTAGAGAGTGTGTTTGTTATGGTTTAAATCTTGTAGAGACGGTGTTCGTTTTGGTTGAAATCTTGTTGAGACGGTGTTAGTTTTGGTTGAAGTCTTGTAGAGACGGTGTTCGTTTCAATTGAAATCTTGTAGAGACGGTGTTTGTTTCGGTTGAAATCATGTAGAGGCGGTGTTCGTTTTGGTTGAAATCTTGTAGAGACGGTGTTCGTTTTAATTGAAATCTTTATAATAATTTCTATTCATTATGCCCGAATGTTTTAATCTTTATTTGTTCATGTTGCCATAAGATATTTAATCACAATCAAATAAGGCTTCAAGTTCTTTACCAGGGTTGATAATTTTTTAATGTACACCGTTGTGGACTAAGTAAACAGCTATATGAAGTTTAAATCCTATCGAATCCATTACGGCTATTTACACACTAATAGTTTTGGGAAAGGTATTCACCCACTCTATCTTCTTAGTTATGGATGGATAGCGACATTGAATCATTGATAATAAACGCTATGTTTCGGCACTTAATAACCTTAAGAAACGGGTTGATATGCTGTAAAACAGGCCAACCAAACTAAAATAAATATCTTAATAAATAAAGGCTTTTTGTTTTTCTAGTCTTTAGAAAGGGATTTTCCGATGGTTGACATCATATGCTCGTAGTGAGGATCTATGCAGGTTCTCATCATACAATTTCGTGACATTCTGACAGTTCTTACTTTTATTCATACAGCGTCCAGATTTAGTGAAAATATTTTGGATTTTAGAAGAATGTTTTGAAACGGTTGATTTAAAGGCAATCTATCGCTCAATCAGTTGATCATGTACACTTCCTGATTAGTAAGTCCATATAACATCGCTTTTAATTTCCAATCTATATTCGTATTAAGTCACTCTTTAAAGTATAAAAAATTATTACTAAAAGTTTTGCAAAGTGAAGTAATAATTTTCACCACGAAATAATTCTTATCGTCAAAGTTCTATGTTTTATACTTTGAATAACACGATTGAAATCGTCAAATGGCTTTCACATAAATAAATTAATGTTTATGTATGTCATCCATTGAACACGTATGAACATTTTTTTCAACTCTTCTAAATGTGAATGAAGAAGATTAATGTTAATACATCGAAAACTTTAAGAGTTGCCTCTGATAAATCACCCCGTTAACCACCCCTGAACACACTTCACCTTTTCTACTGCGCATAAATTTGTTGTTACTCATTGCAGAACCAAACACAAATATTTCGTAGATTACTTTCTTTTGAACACTGAAAATATTAGCGAATTATGAGCATATTAAATTATTCGGCTATTCGGGTTACATATCTTATCGCCATGAAATATGCGCTAACAATGCATTTATTCAAATAGACATTATTTCATCGATGGTGACCTGGTGCAACCATTATGTCTTTGTGTTCTGCACCGGAATAAACTGACATAATAAATTGTTTATATTAAAAGCGAGAGATAAAGAGAGAGTAGGAACTGACAATGATAATATTATCAGAAAGAATGAACGATGTTGTGAACGGGTCAACGTACATTTTCCTTTTTGCATGCATCTGTCCTCACATTGTAGATTTAAGTCAATTAAATGGTGGTTAGAAAAGGAAAGAGAGGTTGCAAAATGATCGGAATTTCTGAAAGAAACACAATAACATTTCTTGACTGACACATGCGACACCTAATCGCACTAACGCACGCACATATACACGCGCGCATCAACCCATCCTTAGCTATATGTATTTACATGTGTCCATACAGGTACATAACGACAATGGCGCTCCAAGTCACATGTGTGAACCCCTTCATTCTTATTTCGTTATACATTACCCCTTGATTGAGCTCCCAACAACAATCCTTCGTGAATCTAAAGAAACTTGATGAATGTCAATGTCGTCCTTCGAGAGAATAACGTTATTGTGTCAACTGATAATAAATAGCATGTGACAATTTCAATGTACAATACTTGTTCAAGATTAATACTCCCTCCCTAGGCTGCTGCTTCAGAAACAGGTGATCAAACTTAACAGATACATCTTGAATGCCGACAAACACGTGATTACTTAATGTTAGAAAAAAGCTAATCGGATACTGGAAATTTATGAAATTAGGTGTGATTTGAATTCCCTCATTGTCACGATAGATTGATAATTTAATTTAAGTTATTATTAAGTCTTATATTGTTTAAATTCGTACATGAGATATTTAAAGTATTTTATCATTAATGCTTATACTTAAGGTAAACCTATTCTCTGATAGTTAAATAATTAATTACGAATTATTACAGCTCGAACAAATCGATTCAGTGTTTTGTTTCACATTTATATTTCAACGAAGTATTCGCCGATACATTCTAAGGTTTTCAGGAGATGTACAATTGTGATCTATTTTATCGGATTTCTTTCACCAGTAACACATTAAATATACAATTGGAACATTGACTTCAATTGTTCGAAGCTACAAATGTAAACAATACGTTGGATGACATTTTCTTAATTTTATTAACGGAAAAAGATTCCTGAATAATAACATTCATTCTGTTTGTGATATTTGAAGAAAGTGGAAGAATGTATCGGTCGAAATACCGTGAAAGAACACCATTAACCAGAGTTATTTGGTCCGAATTATTAAA
>OY744540.1:45135765-45138265 GCA_963556195.1 Sepiola atlantica
GAAAATAAACTGAAAATAAAGTATGATAATGTGAAAATATCCTCTCACAATGACGCTACTTCCGGAAGGATGAGTCAGCAATTAACTCTTCCAAAATTGTCATCCATTTAGTAATGTCTGGGATATGTGTTGCTTAACTTTAATTTACAACAAAACACCTTGTCTGTAACAACGTAATGAAAATAAAGATGGCACAGTGGCTTAGTTGGTATCGACGCTGACAAAGAACCTGTGTGTGCCAGGTTCACATCCAAGTCATTCCACTGAAAAACGATTCCATAAAACCCACATGACACTTGTGTCTAATCTCCTGGCGGAGGGATAAATAGAAATCACATTAACACTTGTCCACGGGTGGCCTAGGCCTTGATAAAGTAGTGGTCTTTGTTTTAATTTAAAAATAAAATAAAATAAAGAATGATAAGTGAAAAAATCCTCTCACAATGACGTCACTTCCGGAAAGATCGGAAGGATGAGTCAGCAATTTATTTCCCCAAAAAGGTCACTCATTTACTAATGGCTGGGATATGCTATGCTAAACTTCAATTTACAACAAAACACCTTGTCTTAACAACGTAATGAACATAAAGAATGATAATGTGAAAAATCCCCTCACAATGACGTCACTTCCGGAAGGACCGGAAGGATGAGTCAGCAATTTATTTTTCCAAAATGGTCATACATTTACTAATGATTGGGATATGCCTTGCTTAACTTTAATTTACAACAAAACACCTTGTCTTAACAACGTAATAGACTCCCTAACGGTCGTCTATTTTTTCTAGGCTGCCGCGTTCTTGGGTGGTGAGACATTTTTAGTTAAAAAAAAAATTTGTCTCCGAATATTTTTTGTTTAAAAAGGGAAAAAAAATTTTTTCGGGTTGGGTGGGAATTTTTTCCCGCCCCCCCGCCAAATTGGGGGGATTCCCCCCTCCCTCCTGACCGCCCCCTTAAAAAAATCGAGCGCGAAACCAGACCACAAACTAATTTTGATGCGATGAACCGGAAAAAGTGAAAAAAATCCAATTTCTTTAAGTAGTTAAAAAAGAAAGGTTTTTCAACTTGTGTTCGTGTTCCAGTGGTAGAGTATGGGACAAATTCTTTCAAGTTCCTATGTGGCGTTACGGTTGCGAGTTCGAATCACGGCCTCGGCGCCGAAATTATTGTTTATTTAGTCGTTAATATGTGCCCAAATGTATGTGTTATGTTTCGGACTTTGAAATTAATTAAATAGTAATTACCCCCCCCCCTCAGCCCCTCTCCAGTTTACAAAAATTATCTAGGACGGACAGACAGACAGACAGAAAGACAGACAGACAGACAGAAAAAGTATTCGTTATATTTTAAGTGGACTAGCGAAAGTAGACTCCCTAACGGTCGTCTATTTTTGTTAGGCTGCAGCGTTCTTGGGTGGTGAGACATTTTTAGTTAAAAAAAGAAAAACAAAATTTCTCCGAATATTTTTTGTTTGAAAAGGAAAAAAATTTCGCGTAAAAAACGGGGGGGGTGTAAAACTCCACCCTTTAAAAAAATCGAGCGCGAACGGAGAACCCAAACTATATCGAAGAACCAGTTTTGATACGATTATTCATTGCTAACTGAAAGAAGTAGATAAAATCATTTCTTTAAAACGTTTTATTATAAGTTGACTAGCGAAAATAGACTCCCTAACGGTCGTCTATTTTTGCTAGGCAGCGGCGTTCTTGGGTGGTGAGACATTGATTTTATTTGTTTCGGACTAAAAATATTTTTAGTTGAAAAACAAAAAACAAAAAAAAAGTTGTTTAAAAAGAACATTTTTTTGGGGGGAGGGGGTCTCGCCAAAACAAATTAGTGGGGATAAAATTCCCCCTTCCCCGCCCCTTAAAAAATCAAGCGCGAACGCTGCAGCAAAACTATATCGAAGAACCAGTTTTTATACGATCATTCACTGCTAACTAAAATAAGTGAAAAAAAAAAAATTCTTTAAGTACTTAAATCAAAATGGGTTTTTAACTTTGTCAATTGGCGCAGTCGGTAGCCTATCGGACAAATTCGTCTAAATTACTCTTTGACGTTAAGGTTACGAGTTCGAATCACGTCCTTTACGTCGAAATTATTTATTGTTTATTTAGTCGTTAGTATGTGCCCTAATGTATTTCTTATGTTTCTGACTTTGAAATTAATTAAATAGTAATTACCTCTCTCCCCGATTACAAAAATTCTCCAAGACGGACAGACAGAGAAGGTGCTCGTTATATTATAAGTGGTCGTCTATTTTGGCCAGGCTGTTGCGTCAGAAATGAACGCTAACCCGTAAACCAATGGAGCCCCAGTCATATTTCTTGGGTGGTTAGACATTGATTTTCTTTGTTTCTAACCAAGAATATTTTTAGTTAAAAAAAATTTCGACCCCCACCCCAATTTTTTTACCCTCCCGCATAAATAGAAATACTTTTAGTCAACAAAAAAAAATTATTGCCCACACCACTTGTTTACCCTTCCCCATACATAGAAATAT
>OY744540.1:45140765-45165765 GCA_963556195.1 Sepiola atlantica
TTTTCTTAAACTCGTACATAAAAATAGTAAACAAATTAAAAAAAAAAGTTTTGTCGTATAAGATAATCATCAAGAAATATGTAAAATGAATGTTTGTTTTGTTTGCTATATCATATATGTCGAAACACAATAACTATTGTAAACGATTCATTGAAAACAAATTTTTATTTTATCCATAGTTTGGAGTAAACGTGGCGGTTCATACCTTTTCCAATAATCCAATGAATCCGACAGAATGCAAATTTAGCGTGGCCGATTCCATCGTCTGAGATGGTATCTATTAGGCCAATCACACACTCATGTAACAAAATAATGCATTTATTTTCGTTTTACACTCATTTCTGCATATAGACACTGACCCGGGCATAACGGTAAATGAAGTAGGCTATGATGGATAAAGAGTAATTATTTGAAGTGTCAAGTCTTTAAGCTTTCAACACAAACACAACTATGACGATTTGCATTCTTGACATTCTTTTCAATTTTTTCTCCTCATCGTTTTGTTTGTGATTGGTTTCACATATTTAATCCGTGGTGAAAGAACATAAAAGAATACTAACTAACACGGTTCATATACGAGAATGATATACGAGAATCTATGCGAGTGAATTAAAGAAAATGAATCATTCTCAGAGATTTACTACCAGTAAGGAAGATCGGGAAATTTAACGTCCGAAATTTTGTAAAGATGAAAACAACCAAAAAAACAAATCATTTCGAAACATGTAAATTGCAATAATAGATCATCTCAGAAATATCGTCAAAGACAAAAGCCTGTACCTATAGCATGCACAGTTTTTCACAAGTAAAATTTAACGAAGAACCCAATGATTGTATTAATTTTGTTTTCTACAGTAAAATCGTGGGATCTTAATTTGCACTGTACGACGATGTTTTAAATGATTTTATGTATGACTTGAAAATTGAATATTTTAGAAATTAAAATAATAATAATACTGGTAATAGTGGCTTCAGAGTTAGGATCAGGTATAACAGGCGCCGAATATATATAGGCACTAGCTGATCTAACAGCACTGAAGAGATGTGATATAGAGAAACAGTCTGTATGTGGATGAGTATTTAAGCTCCCTGTCTCGGGTAGAGCTTATCGTAAGAGAATCGTAATTTTACACTAGCTGAAAAAGAAATAGCTCATTGGGTTAAACCAATTTGAGCTACCGGCATTTGATAATATTTACATTGAGATTCTACTTACATTCATTCAGTGTCGCATGGTTTTAGGCGCTAGCTGGTCTAGCCGCATCGAAGAGCTGTGATACAGCGAAGCAGTCTGTATGTGGATGACTATATATATATATATATATATATATATATATATATATATATATATATATATATAAAATAGTTGTTATTGTTTATTATCTATGTACGTATACGTTTCGTCCTTTTTCAATACCGGTCACACGATTCGAAACCCTGGATTACAAGTATTTTTCAAGCCAAATCCAACGTCGGCCAATCCTGAATAGCTTATAAACCATGATAATCTTAACACATTTAAAGCGGCGAGACGTACAGGCATTCTACTTCTATAAGGGAAGGAATGATGCATATAAAGTAAGTGACGCCATGCTGTGTTAGTACTACCATTTACAGTGCTCTACTTTTTTACGAGGAGCTTCAAATATAAATATTTGCTATTGTTTATTATCTATGTACGTATACGTTTCGTCCTTTTTCAATCGGGACTCTTCAGCATAGAGATATGACTATTCACTACCGATCACACGATTCGAAACCCTGGATTACAAGTATTTTTCAAGCCAAATCCAACGTCGCTAACCGATCGGCCAATCCTGAATAGCTTATAAACAATGATAATTTTAACACATTAAAGCGGCGAGACGTACAGGCATTCTACTTCTATAAGGGAAGGAATTATGCATATAAAGCAAGTGATGTCATGCTGTGTTAGTACTACTATTTACAGTGCTCTACCTTTTTACGAGGAGCTTCAAATATAAATATTTGTTATTGTTTATTATTATATATATATATATATATATATATATATATATATATATATATATATATATATATATATATATATATATAGTCATACTAGTGAGTTTCCCCACAGGTGAGTTTGCCATTTTTTTTTAGTTTTACTGTGTTTGAAAAAAACCTACACTATACAGTGGGTCATTTTTGGAGCGAAAACACATATGTGGGGAAACTCACTAGTACGTAGTAATTATTTTTGAATAATATATTATTCAAAAATAATTATATTTATTTCTCTTGTTTCAGGAGGATATTATACCAGATATTGAAGAAAATCCTAATACGATAGGGGATGCTCAACATTGCAAATAGAACATACATAAAGTTAGGAAATATATAAATAATATATAAAAAAACAAACAAAATTATTATTCAAAATTGAACATTGAAGTGTTAATTTTATATGTCCATTAGAAGAGTGTAAGCATTTATATCTAAAAAATTCAAAGTAATAAACTTCTCATCAGAGGGAACCATCTTATCAATCACTATATGTTAAAATTGTCTTTTCCCGTTGGTCGGACATCGGCGTTTTCACTATTTTTTGTACAATACAGTATTCATATTCCATTTGTAAAATATTCCACTCGTTCTGTTCTCTTCCATGTTGATACATAATTTGCCATTTCTGTCCATTCACATGATGAAGTATCTGGCACATGTTATGAAAATATTTTTTTGACTGTATATTATTTTTTTCACATACTGAATACACCAAAATAACTTTACAAGTGGAATATGAATATTGCTTCACACACAAAAAAGACTATTAAATTTTTTGTTTCAAATAAAAAGTTGGAACTTCTTTTTACTATACAGTCTTTAGTAATTCATAAGGTATTTCTCTCTGACGAGAAGTTTCTAAAATACTCTTTCAATGAACATAGCAAATAAACAATCTTATGTTCCATTTTGAATAATAATTTTGTCTGCTTTATATATATATATATATATATATAATTTCTTTCTTTCTTTACTTACATATATATATATGTGTGTGTATGTGTTTATCAGAGTACATAATAATTAACACTTAAAATATCGTAAACCAACAAAAAAACAAGGTATAATTTATAGAAAATGTATTAGAATGAAAATCTCTATAGAACCTGCCTAGTTTTAACGTATGGAAGCGATTTTTAAGATTTTCTAAACGGTAAAATTTAACACTCGAGAATTCGTAAACCAAAAATAAAAAAATGGCGGAACTGTAGCGTAAAGAAAACAAAAAAAAAACACTCGACTAAAAGCTAGAAAACTGGAACTCGAGGCGCCTTTCGGTCGACACATCTTCAAGAGTGAACGTCGACGGATAACGTTCAAAATGAATGAATTAGTAGTTAGTCTCTAAAGACAAAAAAGGGGAAAGGAGAAAGCGGGAAAAAACGAATGAATATTGTCCAAGTTCCTACGAACGATATGAAAACCGATTTCTGCAAAGAAGAGCGGAATAGAAACATCGATTAACGAATTCGAGGCAAAGTTTTTTTACAGCTCTCTGGACAGGTCGAACTTATATGTCAGCTCCTATTGCCTGCAGAGCAAGGATCTCCGCATGGTTATACTTACGGCCTCCAAAACACTAAGGTAGTGTTTGAAGCGGGTCCTGTGTACGATGCGAAAGCGACCATCAGAGTACGCATCGCACACACTTTATAGTCATACAAGTAGGATAGTTATTTAAGTGTGTGTGGAGTCTCCTAGAAAGTGTGTGGGGGCGGCCTATATAATGAACATATAATACATTTTTTACATACATATGTAATTACATTTATTTAATTACATACAAATTACAAACTAAATGCCCATACATTGTGTATTATACAAGTATTCACTTTCACATAGGGGTAACAAAGTATTATATTTATATATAGTATAACATTTTTGTAGATATAAAACGATACTAATAACATGAAACAATTTATATTCTCAAAAGTTATGACAAATAGTCATATTAATGAATATATTTTAAAACAATCCAAACATATCATTGTTGTACAAAAGTGTTTGCAATAGAATGCAAGTCTAAAGAAGACGCCTTAACTTTGTGAATATTAAGAATTGCCACACTGTGTAAACGTGTAGATATCATTGTGGACCGTAAGAATGTGTTTAGGCATCTCATAGCAGAAAAGGATCGCTCAGAAACTGCATCTGTGGCTGGACTGACGAGAAGTAAGTGATCCAGTATCTCTATATCTGACACAATAGATCGAAAAATGTAGGTCATAGATCTAAAAAAAAAACGGAGTATGTCGGATAGCTGCACATCTTCTGGCTTTCGCTAATCTTGTGTGTTTACCCATTGTGGCAAGATTGTTTGAAAAATGGGTAACTGCGACTTAATTTGTAGACATCCACATCGCCAGCATGCACCTTTTTCAAAAGGTGGATGCTGGCGATGTGGATGAAATTCATTTCACCGAGCTTTATTGTGTATATAATCTAGTAGAAATGTTTCTATTAATTTATACGCGTGGAATCCATGTTTTTAAATCTGCGTTCAATGCTAGAAATAGCAGGATCCAATCTTTTAAAGTACATTAGACGATATCTATCCTTCAGCTTATCAAATTGAAATCCCGGATTACCGTCTCCCAAATTGGTTGATTGTTTGTGCTTTCTAGGCAAGACTGGATCATCCACCTCCAATGTTTCTCGCTTCTTCTCTATTGCTTCAAAGAAAAAAATCAAAGGATTTATCTGAACGATTTTTTTTCAAGGTATTAACAGTGTGAGTGGCAATTACTTGTGCTTTGCATGACGATAAGTTGGTGTCCTGGAGAGTAGCGGACAGATTGTCAGTGTGTCCTTAACCCGAAATAAAAGTCGAATTTCTTAATCTGGCTTTGGGCACCGATTATTCGTGCTCTCATCTCTGACTCATAATGAATGTGCAAACATTTCTCCCAGAGTTTGTGTATGATTATGTAATTGTCTAGAATACTGGAGAAACTTTTAGCTCGGACTGTCTATCGTGTGAAGCTGAATACTCAGATTCCATGTGATGCAACTTCAGTATCAGGATCTGTTTCCTCTTTAATTCGATTGAAGTGATCTTCTCTTTTAGAAGAATGTTTTATAAGTTTACATATTTCATGCACGATGTCCATTGCATCTCTCAAAATGATACATCTTGATGTGACGTCTTTGACAGATAAACTAAGCGCATAACTATAACAATGAACGAAGGTGGCCTTCGGTTGAATTCTTTGAATTAGTGCTGCAACCCCTTGTCGTATACCTGATACCTAAGCAGCGCCATTGACCGTTTTAAGAATTAAATGTTTTAATAATTTTTTTATAAATGAATATTTCTGTTCCACTCCTCATTATTGTTTTTCAATATCAATGCAACGAAATTAAAATTAAAACTGAAAATTAAACACAAAATAATTTTATTACTTACTGTAGTTCAGTTCTGATGAATATGCCTTCTGTCTTGAATTATAACATCTTAAAATTTGAATATTTTGCAGCGAGCGGAATTATAAATGTTAACGTTGGTGATCTTGCTCAAAATCGAATTTGCGGCAATTTATTTTGAGTAATATCTGGAAAAATAATTCCTGGCAAGTATAATTACACTGATTGGCTAACTACAGTTATGTGACCATTTAACCTTCAGTGACGTCGCACTTAACTTAAAAAGGATATTTGGTCACGTGCGGAGAAGTAGAATGATACTCACCCTTGACCTATAATGATTCATTTATAAACTTTAAAGATATCCACACATGTAGACTCTCTCAATTTGTCGACCATACAGTATATACAAAAATCAATTACTTTTAATTTCTCACGGATTTTTAATAATTATATTGGTATATTTAGGTAGAAGATAAAACTAGCTTTTTTTATTAACACGATGAGATTGATGAACAGCAAATAATGTAATAAATATTGTAATTTATAACTAAATTAAGGATTTCCGAAAATGTAAAAACGTTTGTAAAAAAATAGAATTTTAAAAAATGTTTATTTTTTCTTAAAAATACTTTGAATACGTTACACACTAATTATTTTTTAAAAAAATCTTAAAAAAGGACTTCATAAATATTTTTTTTCGGTTTCTAATAATCATAATTATGCATTTCTAAATCGATAATTTAAAAATTCTCGATAATATTCACAAATATAATATATTCTTAATTTTCTTTTCGGTATTGAAATCGAATATAAACCAGTTTCCGGGAACTTCGCGTCGGCAACGTTCGGGCATGTCACGTAAACACCCGAGAGATGCCGAGGCGATTAGCCAATTAGCTGTCAGCTGACAGACGACATGGAAGGGATGCGGCGTTGGATCACCGAACATGCAGACCAATTGGAAGAATTTTTTGAGGGAGGTTTCCGAAAATCATTTATTATTATTACGAAATCTTCGTCAGATAAGATGGCCCAGGGCATACGTTTGAGATAGATAAGTCTCTGTTTAACCCTAATCCGACCCTAACTCTATCCCGACTGATTAAAATAGACAATGTCAAAGAGGCCGCCCCCCAAAAAAAACACACACACAGACAAACTTTTTTCAGTTTTAAGAAACACAAAAAAACTACTTTTTAACAAGTTGACTTAATACAAAAACAATAATAAAAATGTATTTATTAACAATTGCTTAGCATTATTTTGTTCAAAATTAAAAATAAAAATGTATTTATTAACAATTGCTTAGCATTATTTTGTTCAAAATTAAAAATAAAAATGTATTTATTAACAATTGCTCAGCATTATTTTGTTCAAAATTCAAAAGAAAAATGTATTTATTAACAATTGCTTAGCATTATTTTGTTCAAAATTAAAAATAAAAATATATTTATTAACAATTGCTTAGCATTATTTTGTTCAAAATTCAAAATAAAAATGTATTTATTAACAATTGCTCAGCATTATTTTGTTCAAAATTCAAAATAAAAATGTATTTATTAACAATTGCTTAGCATTATTTTGTTCAAAATTCAAAATAAAAATGTATTTATTAACAATTGCTTAGCATTATTTTGTTCAAAATTCAAATTAAAAATGTATTTATTAACAATTGCTTAGCATTATTTTGTTCAAAATTAAAAATAAAAATGTATTTAATAACAATTGCTTAGCATTATTTTGTTCAAAATTAAAAATAATGTATTTATTAACAATTGCTTAGCATTATTTTGTTCAAAATTAAAAATAAAAATGTATTTATTAACAATTGCTTAGCATTATTTTGTTCAAAATTAAAAATAAAAATGTATTTATTAACAATTGCTCAGCATTATTTTATTCAAAATTCAAAATAAAAATGTATTTATTAACAATTGCTTAGCATTATTTTGTTCAAAATTAAAAATAAAAATGTATTTATTAACAATTGCTTAGCATTATTTTGTTCAAAATTAAAAATAAAATGTATTTATTAACAATTGCTTAGCATTATTTTGTTCAAAATTCAAATTAAAAATGTATTTATTAACAATTGCTTAGCATTATTTTGTTCAAAATTCAAAATAAAAATCTATTTATTAACAATTGCTTAGCATTATTTTGTTCAAAATTTAAAATAAAAATGTATTTATTAACAATTGCTTAGCATTATTTTGTTCAAAATTCAAAATAAAAATGTATTTATTAACAATTGCTTAGCATTATTTTGTTCAAAATTCAAAATAAAAATGTATTTATTAACAATTGCTTAGCATTATTTTGTTCAAAATTACAAACTAAAAATCTATTTATTAACAATTGCTTAGCATTATTTTGTTCAAAATTCAAAATAAAAATGTATTTATTAACAATTGCTTAGCATTATTTTGTTCAAAATTCAAAATAAAAATGTATTTATTAACAATTGCTTAGCATTATTTTGTTCAAAATTAAAAATAAAAATGTATTTATTAACAATTGCTTAGCATTATTTTGTTCAAAATTAAAAATAAAAATGTATTTATTAACAATTGCTTAGCATTATTTTGTTCAAAATTCAAATTAAAAATGTATTTATTAACAATTGCTTAGCATTATTTTGTTCAAAATTAAAAATAAAAATGTATTTAATAACAATTGCTTAGCATTATTTTGTTCAAAATTAAAAATAAAAATGTATTTATTAACAATTGCTCAGCATTATTTTGTTCAAAATTCAAAATAAAAATGTATTTATTAACAATTGCTTAGCATTATTTTGTTCAAAATTAGAAATAAAATGTATTTATTAACAATTGCTTAGCATTATTTTGTTCAAAATTCAAAATAAATATCTATTTATTAACAATTGCTTAGCATTATTTTGTTCAAAACTAAAAATAAAAATGTATTTATTAACAATTGCTCATCATTATTTTGTTCAAAATTCAAATTAAAAATGTATTTATTAACAATTGCTTAGCATTATTTTGTTCAAAATGAAAAAATTGTATTTATTAACAATTGTTTATCATTATTTTGTTCAAAATAAAAAAATAAAAATGTATTTATTAACAATTGCTTAGCATTATTTTGTTCAAAATTAAAAATAAAAATGTATTTATTAACAATTGCTTAGCATTATTTTGCTCAAAATTAAAAATAAAAATGTATTTATTAACAATTGCTTAGCATTATTTTGTTCAAAATTAAAAATAAAAATGTATTTATTAACAATTGCTTAGCATTATTTTGTTCAAAATTAAAAATAATGTATTTATTAACAATTGCTTAGCATTATTTTGTTCAAAATTAAAAATAATGTATTTATTAACAATTGCTTAGCATTATTTTGTTCAAAATTAAAAATAAAAATGTATTTATTAACAATTGCTTAGCATTATGTTTTTCAAAATTAAAAATAAAAATGTATTTATTAACAATTGCTCAGCATTATTTTCTTCAATATTCAAAATAAAAATGTATTTATTAACAATTGCTTAGCATTATTTTGTTCAAAATTAAAAATAAAAATATATTTATTAACAATTGCTTAGCATTATTTTGTTCAAAATTAAAAATAAAAATGTATTTATTAACAATTGCTCAGCATTATTTTGTTCAAAATTCAAAAGAAAAATGTATTTATTAACAATTGCTTAGCATTATTTTGTTCAAAATTAAAAATAAAAATATATTTATTAACAATTGCTTAGCATTATTTTGTTCAAAATTCAAAATAAAAATGTATTTATTAACAATTGCTCAGCATTATTTTGTTCAAAATTCAAAATAAAAATGTATTTATTAACAATTGCTTAGCATTATTTTGTTCAAAATTCAAAATAAAAATGTATTTATTAACAATTGCTTAGCATTATTTTGTTCAAAATTCAAATTAAAAATGTATTTATTAACAATTGCTTAGCATTATTTTGTTCAAAATTAAAAATAAAAATGTATTTAATAACAATTGCTTAGCATTATTTTGTTCAAAATTAAAAATAATGTATTTATTAACAATTGCTTAGCATTATTTTGTTCAAAATTAAAAATAAAAATGTATTTATTAACAATTGCTTAGCATTATTTTGTTCAAAATTAAAAATAAAAATGTATTTATTAACAATTGCTCAGCATTATTTTATTCAAAATTCAAAATAAAAATGTATTTATTAACAATTGCTTAGCATTATTTTGTTCAAAATTAAAAATAAAAATGTATTTATTAACAATTGCTTAGCATTATTTTGTTCAAAATTAAAAATAAAATGTATTTATTAACAATTGCTTAGCATTATTTTGTTCAAAATTCAAATTAAAAATGTATTTATTAACAATTGCTTAGCATTATTTTGTTCAAAATTCAAAATAAAAATCTATTTATTAACAATTGCTTAGCATTATTTTGTTCAAAATTTAAAATAAAAATGTATTTATTAACAATTGCTTAGCATTATTTTGTTCAAAATTCAAAATAAAAATGTATTTATTAACAATTGCTTAGCATTATTTTGTTCAAAATTCAAAATAAAAATGTATTTATTAACAATTGCTTAGCATTATTTTGTTCAAAATTACAAAATAAAAATCTATTTATTAACAATTGCTTAGCATTATTTTGTTCAAAATTCAAAATAAAAATGTATTTATTAACAATTGCTTAGCATTATTTTGTTCAAAATTCAAAATAAAAATGTATTTATTAACAATTGCTTAGCATTATTTTGTTCAAAATTAAAAATAAAAATGTATTTATTAACAATTGCTTAGCATTATTTTGTTCAAAATTAAAAATAAAAATGTATTTATTAACAATTGCTTAGCATTATTTTGTTCAAAATTCAAATTAAAAATGTATTTATTAACAATTGCTTAGCATTATTTTGTTCAAAATTAAAAATAAAAATGTATTTAATAACAATTGCTTAGCATTATTTTGTTCAAAATTAAAAATAAAAATGTATTTATTAACAATTGCTCAGCATTATTTTGTTCAAAATTCAAAATAAAAATCTATTTATTAACAATTGCTTAGCATTATTTTGTTCAAAATTAGAAATAAAATGTATTTATTAACAATTGCTTAGCATTATTTTGTTCAAAATTCAAAATAAAAATCTATTTATTAACAATTGCTTAGCATTATTTTGTTCAAAACTAAAAATAAAAATGTATTTATTAACAATTGCTCATCATTATTTTGTTCAAAATTCAAATTAAAAATGTATTTATTAACAATTGCTTAGCATTATTTTGTTCAAAATGAAAAAATTGTATTTATTAACAATTGTTTAGCATTATTTTGTTCAAAATAAAAAAATAAAAATGTATTTATTAACAATTGCTTAGCATTATTTTGTTCAAAATTAAAAATAAAAATGTATTTATTAACAATTGCTTAGCATTATTTTGCTCAAAATTAAAAATAAAAATGTATTTATTAACAATTGCTTAGCATTATTTTGTTCAAAATTAAAAATAAAAATGTATTTATTAACAATTGCTTAGCATTATTTTGTTCAAAATTAAAAATAATGTATTTATTAACAATTGCTTAGCATTATTTTGTTCAAAATTAAAAATAATGTATTTATTAACAATTGCTTAGCATTATTTTGTTCAAAATTCAAAATAAAAATGTATTTATTAACAATTGCTTAGCATTATGTTTTTCAAAATTAAAAATAAAAATGTATTTATTAACAATTGCTCAGCATTATTTTCTTCAATATTCAAAATAAAAATGTATTTATTAACAATTGCTTAGCATTATTTTGTTCAAAATTAAAAATAAAAATATATTTATTAACAATTGCTTAGCATTATTTTGTTCAAAATTAAAAATAAAAATGTATTTATTAACAATTGCTCAGCATTATTTTGTTCAAAATTAAAAATAAAAATGTATTTATTAACAATTGCTTAGCATTATTTTGTTCAAAATTCAAAATAAAAATGTATTTATTAACAATTGCTTAGCATTATTTTGTTCAAAATTCAAATTAAAAATGTATTTATTAACAATTGCTTAGCATTATTTTGTTCAAAATTCAAAATAAAAATGTATTTAATAACAATTGCTTAGCATTATTTTGTTCAAAATTAAAAATAATGTATTTATTAACAATTGCTTAGCATTATTTTGTTCAAAATTAAAAATAAAAATGTATTTATTAACAATTGCTTAGCATTATTTTGTTCAAAATTAAAATAAAAATGTATTTATTAACAATTGCTTAGCATTATTTTGTTCAAAATTAAAAATAAAATGTATTTATTAACAATTACTTAGCATTATTTTGTTCAAAATTCAAATTAAAAATGTATTTATTAACAATTGCTTAGCATTATTTTGTTCAAAATTCAAAATAAAAATCTATTTATAAACAATTGCTTAGCATTATTTTGTTCAAAATTAAAAATAAAAATGTATTTATTAACAACTGCTTAGCATTATTTTGTTCAAAATTAAAAATAAAAATGTATTTATTAACAATTGCTTAGCATTATTTTGTTCAAAATTCAAAATAAAAATCTATTTATTAACAATTGCTTAGCATTATTTTGTTCAAAATTCAAAATAAAAATCTATTTATTAACAATTGCTTAGCATTATTTTGTTCAAAATTAAAAATAAAAATGTATTTATTAACAATTGCTTAGCATTATTTTGTTCAAAATTCAAAATAAAAATGTATTTATTAACAATTGCTTAGCATTATTTTGTTCAAAATTAAAAATAAAAATGTATTTATTAACAATTGCTTAGCATTATTTTGTTCAAAATTAAAAATAAAAATGTATTTATTAACAATTGCTTAGCATTATTTTGTTCAAAATTCAAATTAAAAATGTATTTATTAACAATTGCTTAGCATTATTTTGTTCAAAATTAAAAATAAAAATGTATTTAATAACAATTGCTTAGCATTATTTTGTTCAAAATTAAAAATAAAAATGTATTTATTAACAATTGCTCAGCATTATTTTGTTCAAAATTCAAAATAAAAATCTATTTATTAACAATTGCTTAGCATTATTTTGTTCAAAACTAAAAATAAAAATGTATTTATTAACAATTGCTTATCATTATTTTGTTCAAAATTCAAATTAAAAATGTATTTATTAACAATTGCTTAGCATTATTTTGTTCAAAATTAAAAATAAAAATATATTTATTAACAATTGCTTAGCATTATTTTGTTCAAAATTCAAAATAAAAATGTATTTATTAACAATTGCTCAGCATTATTTTGTTCAAAATTCAAAATAAAAATGTATTTATTAACAATTGCTTAGCATTATTTTGTTCAAAATTCAAAATAAAAATGTATTTATTAACAATTGCTTAGCATTATTTTGTTCAAAATTCAAATTAAAAATGTATTTATTAACAATTGCTTAGCATTATTTTGTTCAAAATTCAAAATAAAAATGTATTTATTAACAATTGCTCAGCATTATTTTGTTCAAAATTCAAAATAAAAATGTATTTATTAACAATTGCTTAGCATTATGTTGTTCAAAATTAAAAATAAAAATGTATTTATTAACAATTGCTTAGCATTATTTTGTTCAAAATTAAAAATAAAAATGTATTTATTAACAATTGCTTAGCATTATTTTGTTCAAAATTCAAAATAAAAATGTATTTATTAACAATTGCTCAGCATTATTTTATTCAAAATTCAAAATAAAAATGTATTTATTAACTATTGCTTAGCATTATTTTGTTCAAAATTAAAAATAAAAATGTATTTATTAACAATTGCTTAGCATTATTTTGTTCAAAATTAAAAATAAAATGTATTTATTAACAATTGCTTAGCATTATTTTGTTCAAAATTCAAATTAAAAATGTATTTATTAACAATTGCTTAGCATTATTTTGTTCAAAATTCAAAATAAAAATCTATTTATTAACAATTGCTTAGCATTATTTTGTTCAAAATTCAAATTAAAAATGTATTTATTAACAATTGCTTAGCATTATTTTGTTCAAAATTAAAAATAAAAATGTATTTATTAACAATTGCTTAGCATTATTTTGTTCAAAATTCAAAATAAAAATCTATTTATTAACAATTGCTTAACATTATTTTGTTCAAAATTCAAAATAAAAATCTATTTATTAACAATTGCTTAGCATTATTTTGTTCAAAATTAAAAATAAAAATGTATTTATTAACAATTGCTTAGCATTATTTTGTTCAAAATTCAAAATAAAAATGTATTTATTAACAATTGCTTAGCATTATTTTGTTCAAAATTAAAAATTATCTATTTATTAACAATTGCTTAGCCTTATTTTGTTCAAAATTAAAAATAAAAATATATTTATTAACAATTGTTTAGCATTATTCTGTTCAAAATTCAAAATAAAAATGTATTTATTAACAATTGCTCAGCATTATTTGGTTCAAAATTCAAAATAAAAATGTATTTATTAACAATTGCTTAGCATTATTTTGTTCAAAATTAAAAATAAAAATGTATTTATTAACAATTGCTTAGCATTATTTTGTTCAAAATTCAAATTAAAAATGTATTTATTAACAATTGCTTAGCATTATTTTGTTCAAAATTAAAAATAAAAATGTATTTAATAACAATTGCTTAGCATTATTTTGTTCAAAATTAAAAATAATTTATTTATTAACAATTGCTTAGCATTATTTTGTTCAAAATTAAAAATAAAAATGTATTTATTAACAATTGCTTAGCATTATTTTGTTCAAAATTAAAAATAAAAATGTATTTATTAACAATTGCTTAGCATTATTTTGTTCAAAATTCAAAATAAAAATGTATTTATTAACAATTGCTCAGCATTATTTTGTTCAAAATTCAAAATAAAAATGTATTTATTAACAATTGCTTAGCATTATTTTGTTCAAAATTAAAAATAAAAATGTATTTATTAACAATTGCTTAGCATTATTTTGTTCAAAATTCAAAATAAAAATGTATTTATTAACAATTGCTTAGCATTATTTTGTTCAAAATTAAAAATAAAAATGTATTTATTAACAATTGCTTAGCATTATTTTGTTCAAAATTAAAATTAAAAATGTATTTATTAACAATTGCTTAGCATTATTTTGTTCAAAATTCAAAATAAAAATCTATTTATTAACAATTGCTTAGCATTATTTTGTTCAAAATTAAAAATAAAAATGTATTTATTAACAATTGCTTAGCATTATTTTGTTCAAAATTCAAAATAAAAATGTATTTATTAACAATTGCTTAGCATTATTTTGTTCAAAATTCAAAATAAAAATGTATTTATTAACAATTGCTTAGCATTATTTAGTTCAAAATTAAAAATAAAAATGTATTTATTAACAATTGCTTAGCATTATTTTGTTCAAAATTCAAAATAAAAATGTATTTATTAACAATTGCTTAGCATTATTTTGTTCAAAATTCAAAATAAAAATGTATTTATTAACAATTGCTTAGCATTATTTTGTTCAAAATTAAAAATAAAAATGTATTTATTAACAATTGCTTAGCATTATTTTGTTCAAAATTCAAAATAAAAATGTATTTATTAACAATTGCTTAGCATTATTTTGTTCAAAATTAAAAATAAAAATGTATTTATTAACAATTGCTTAGCATTATTTTGTTCAAAATTAAAAATAAAAATGTATTTATTAACAATTGCTTAGCATTATTTTGTTCAAAATTAAAAATAATGTATTTATTAACAATTGCTTAGCATTATTTTGTTCAAAATTAAAAATAAAAATATATTTATTAACAATTGCTTAGCATTATTTTGTTCAAAATTCAAGATAAAAATGTATTTATTAACAATTGCTCAGCATTATTTTGTTCAAAATTCAAAATAAAAATGTATTTATTAACAATTGCTTAGCATTATTTTGTTCAAAATTCAAAATAAAAATGTATTTATTAACAATTGCTTAGCATTATTTTGTTCAAAATTCAAAATAAAAATCTATTTATTAACAATTGCTTAGCATTATTTTGTTCAAAATTAAAAATAAAAATGTATTTATTAACAATTGCTTAGCATTATTTTGTTCAAAATTAAAAATAAAAATGTATTTATTAACAATTGCTTAGCATTATTTTGTTCAAAATTCAAAATAAAAATCTATTTATTAACAATTGCTTAGCATTATTTTGTTCAAAATTAAAAATAAAAATGTATTTATTAACAATTGCTTAGCATTATTTTGTTCAAAATTAAAAATAAAAATCTATTTATTAACAATTGCTTAGCATTATTTTGTTCAAAATTCAAAATAAAAATGTATTTATTAACAATTGCTTAGCATTATTTTGTTCAAAATTAAAAATAATCTATTTATTAACAATTGCTTAGCATTATGTTGTTCAAAATTAAAAATAAAAATATATTTATTAACAATTGTTTAGCATTATTTTGTTCAAAATTCAAAATAAAAATGTATTTATTAACAATTGCTCAGCATTATTTGGTTCAAAATTCAAAATAAAAATGTATTTATTAACAATTGCTTAGCATTATTTTGTTCAAAATTCAAAATAAAAATGTATTTATTAACAATTGCTTAGCATTATTTTGTTCAAAATTCAAATTAAAAATGTATTTATTAACAATTGCTTAGCATTATTTTGTTCAAAATTAAAAATAAAAATGTATTTAATAACAATTGCTTAGCATTATTTTGTTCAAAATTAAAAATAATGTATTTATTAACAATTGCTTAGCATTATTTTGTTCAAAATTAAAAATACAAATGTATTTATTAACAATTGCTTAGCATTATTTTGTTCAAAATTAAAAATAAAAATGTATTTATTAACAATTGCTTAGCATTATTTTGTTCAAAATTCAAAATAAAAATGTATTTATTAACAATTGCTTAGCATTATTTTGTTCAAAATTCAAAATAAAAATGTATTTATTAACAATTGCTTAGCATTATTTTGTTCAAAATTCAAAATAAAAATGTATTTATTAACAATTGCTTAGCATTATTTTGTTCAAAATTAAAAATAAAAATGTATTTATTAACAATTGCTTAGCATTATTTTGTTCAAAATTAAAAATAAAAATGTATTTATTAACAATTGCTTAGCATTATTTTGTTCAAAATTAAAATTAAAAATGTATTTATTAACAATTGCTTAGCATTATTTTGTTCAAAATTCAAAATAAAAATGTATTTATTAACAATTGCTTAGCATTATTTTGTTCAAAATTAAAAATAAAAATGTATTTATTAACAATTGCTTAGCATTATTTTGTTCAAAATTCAAAATAAAAATGTATTTATTAACAATTGCTTAGCATTATTTTGTTCAAAATTCAAAATAAAAATGTATTTATTAACAATTGCTTAGCATTATTTAGTTCAAAATTAAAAATAAAAATGTATTTATTAACAATTGCTTAGCATTATTTTGTTCAAAATTCAAAATAAAAATGTATTTATTAACAATTGCTTAGCATTATTTTGTTCAAAATTCAAAATAAAAATGTATTTATTAACAATTGCTTAGCGTTATTTTGTTCAAAATTAAAAATAAAAATGTATTTATTAACAATTGCTTAGCATTATTTTGTTCAAAATTCAAAATAAAAATGTATTTATTAACAATTGCTTAGCATTATTTTGTTCAAAATTAAAAATAAAAATGTATTTATTAACAATTGCTTAGCATTATTTTGTTCAAAATTAAAAATAAAAATGTATTTATTAACAATTGCTTAGCATTATTTTGTTCAAAATTAAAAATAATGTATTTATTAACAATTGCTTAGCATTATTTTGTTCAAAATTAAAAATAAAAATATATTTATTAACAATTGCTTAGCATTATTTTGTTCAAAATTCAAGATAAAAATGTATTTATTAACAATTGCTCAGCATTATTTTGTTCAAAATTCAAATTAAAAATGTATTTAATAACAATTGCTCAGCATTAATTTGTTCAAAATTCAAAATAAAAATGTATTTATTAACAATTGCTTAGCATTATTTTGTTCAAAATTCAAAATAAAAATGTATTTATTAACAATTGCTTAGCATTATTTTGTTCAAAATTAAAAATAAAAATGTATTTATTAACAATTGCTTAGCATTATGTTGTTCAAAATTCAAATTAAAAATGTATTTATTAACAATTGCTTAGCATTATTTTGTTCAAAATTCAAAATAAAAATCTATTTATTAACAATTGCTTAGCATTATTTTGTTCAAAATTAAAAATAAAAATGTATTTATTAACATTTGCTTAGCATTATTTTGTTCAAAATTCAAAATAAAAATGTATTTATTAACAATTGCTTAGCATTATTTTGTTCAAAATTCAAAATGAAAATGTATTTATTAACAATTGCTTAGCATTATTTAGTTCAAAATTAAAAATAAAAATGTATTTATTAACAATTGCTTAGCATTATTTTGTTCAAAATTCAAAATAAAAATGTATTTATTAACAATTGCTTAGCATTATTTTGTTCAAAATTCAAAATAAAAATCTATTTATTAACAATAGCTTAGCATTATTTTGTTCAAAATTAAAAATAAAAATGTATTTATTAACAATTGCTTAGCATTATTTTGTTCAAAATTCAAAATAAAAATGTATTTATTAACAATTGCTTAGCATTATTTTGTTCAAAATTCAAAATAAAAATGTATTTATTAACAATTGCTTAGCATTATTTTGTTCAAAATTAAAAATAAAAATGTATTTATTAACAATTGCTTAGCATTATTTTGTTCAAAATTCAAATTAAAAATGTATTTATTAACAATTGCTTAGCATTATTTTGTTCAAAATTAAAAATAAAAATGTATTTAATAACAATTGCTTAGCATTATTTTGTTCAAAATTCAAAATAAAAATGTATTTATTAACAATTGCTCAGCATTATTTTGTTCAAAATTCAAAATAAAAATCTATTTATTAACAATTGCTTAGCATTATTTTGTTCAAAATTAAAAATAAAAATGTATTTATTAACAATTGCTTAGCATTATTTTGTTCAAAATTCAAAATAAAAATCTATTTATTAACAATTGCTTAGCATTATTTTGTTCAAAACTAAAAATAAAAATGTATTTATTAACAATTGCTCATCATTATTTTGTTCAAAATTCAAATTAAAAATGTATTTATTAACAATTGCTTAGCATTATTTTGTTCAAAATGAAAAAATTGTATTTATTAACAATTGTTTAGCATTATTTTGTTCAAAATTCAAAATAAAAATGTATTTATTAACAATTGCTTAGCATTATTTTGTTCAAAATTAAAAATAAAAATGTATTTATTAACAATTGCTTAGCATTATTTTGCTCAAAATTAAAAATAATGTATTTATTAACAATTGCTTAGCATTATTTTGTTCAAAATTAAAAATAAAAATGTATTTATTAACAATTGCTTAGCATTATTTTGTTCAAAATTAAAAATAATGTATTTATTAACAATTGCTTAGCATTATTTTGTTCAAAATTAAAAATAATGTATTTATTAACAATTGCTTAGCATTATTTTGTTCAAAATTCAAAATAATGTATTTATTAACAATTGCTTAGCATTATTTTGTTCAAAATTCAAAATAAAAATGTATTTATTAACAATTGCTTAGCATTATTTTGTTCAAAATTCAAAATAAAAATCTATTTATTAACAATTGCTTAGCATTATTTTGTTCAAAATTCAAAATAAAAATCTATTTATTAACAATTGCTTAGCATTATTTTGTTCAAAATTCTAAATAAAAATCTATTTATTAACAATTGCTTAGCATTATTTTGTTCAAAATTAAAAATAAAAATGTATTTATTAACAATTGCTTAGCATTATTTTGTTCAAAATTCAAAATAAAAATGTATTTATTAACAATTGCTTAGCATTGTTTTGTTCAAAATTCAAAATAAAAATGTATTTATTAACAATTGCTTAGCATTATTTAGTTCAAAATTAAAAATAAAAATGTATTTATTAACAATTGCTTAGCATTATTTTGTTCAAAATTCAAAATAAAAATGTATTTATTAACAATTGCTTAGCATTATTTTGTTCAAAATTCAAAATAAAAATGTATTTATTAACAATTGCTTAGCATTATTTTGTTCAAAATTAAAAATAAAAATGTATTTATTAACAATTGCTTAGCATTATTTTGTTCAAAATTCAAAATAAAAATGTATTTATTAACAATTGCTTAGCATTATTTTGTTCAAAATTAAAAATAAAAATGTATTTATTAACAATTGCTTAGCATTATTTTGTTCAAAATTAAAAATAAAAATGTATTTATTAACAATTGCTTAGCATTATTTTGTTCAAAATTAAAAATAATGTATTTATTAACAATTGCTTAGCATTATTTTGTTCAAAATTAAAAATAAAAATATATTTATTAACAATTGCTTAGCATTATTTTGTTCAAAATTCAAGATAAAAATGTATTTATTAACAATTGCTCAGCATTATTTTGTTCAAAATTCAAAATAAAAATGTATTTATTAACAATTGCTTAGCATTATTTTGTTCAAAATTCAAAATAAAAATGTATTTATTAACAATTGCTTAGCATTATTTTATTCAAAATTCAAATTAAAAATGTATTTATTAACAATTGCTTAGCATTATTTTGTTCAAAATTAAAAATAAAAATGTATTTAATAACAATTGCTTAGCATTATTTTGTTCAAAATTAAAAATAATGTATTTATTAACAATTGCTTAGCATTATTTTGTTCAAAATTAAAAATAAAAATGTATTTATTAACAATTGCTTAGCATTATTTTGTTCAAAATTAAAAATAAAAATGTATTTATTAACAATTGCTTAGCATTATTTTGTTCAAAATTCAAATTAAAAATCTATTTATTAACAATTGCTCAGCATTATTTTGTTCAAAATTCAAAATAAAAATGTATTTATTAACAATTGCTTAGCATTATTTTGTTCAAAATTCAAAATAAAAATGTATTTATTAACAATTGCTTAGCATTATTTTGTTCAAAATTAAAAATAAAAATGTATTTATTAACAATTGCTTAGCATTATTTTGTTCAAAATTCAAATTAAAAATGTATTTATTAACAATTGCTTAGCATTATTTTGTTCAAAATTCAAAATAAAAATCTATTTATTAACAATTGCTTAGCATTATTTTGTTCAAAATTAAAAATAAAAATGTATTTATTAACAATTGCTTAGCATTATTTTGTTCAAAATTCAAAATAAAAATGTATTTATTAACAATTGCTTAGCATTATTTTGTTCAAAATTCAAAATAAAAATGTATTTATTAACAATTGCTTAGCATTATTTAGTTCAAAATTAAAAATAAAAATGTATTTATTAACAATTGCTTAGCATTATTTTGTTCAAAATTCAAAATAAAAATGTATTTATTAACAATTGCTTAGCATTATTTTGTTCAAAATTCAAAATAAAAATCTATTTATTAACAATAGCTTAGCATTATTTTGTTCAAAATTAAAAATAAAAATGTATTTATTAACAATTGCTTAGCATTATTTTGTTCAAAATTCAAAATAAAAATGTATTTATTAACAATTGCTTAGCATTATTTTGTTCAAAATTCAAAATAAAAATGTATTTATTAACAATTGCTTAGCATTATTTTGTTCAAAATTAAAAATAAAAATGTATTTATTAACAATTGCTTAGCATTATTTTGTTCAAAATTCAAATTAAAAATGTATTTATTAACAATTGCTTAGCATTATTTTGTTCAAAATTAAAAATAAAAATGTATTTAATAACAATTGCTTAGCATTATTTTGTTAAAAATTCAAAATAAAAATGTATTTATTAACAATTGCTCAGCATTATTTTGTTCAAAATTCAAAATAAAAATCTATTTATTAACAATTGCTTAGCATTATTTTGTTCAAAATTAGAAATAAAATGTATTTATTAACAATTGCTTAGCATTATTTTGTTCAAAATTCAAAATAAAAATCTATTTATTAACAATTGCTTAGCATTATTTTGTTCAAAACTAAAAATAAAAATGTATTTATTAACAATTGCTCATCATTATTTTGTTCAAAATTCAAATTAAAAATGTATTTATTAACAATTGCTTAGCATTATTTTGTTCAAAATGAAAAAATTGTATTTATTAACAATTGTTTAGCATTATTTTGTTCAAAATTAAAAATAAAAATGTATTTATTAACAATTGCTTAGCATTATTTTGTTCAAAATTAAAAATAAAAATGTATTTATTAACAATTGCTTAGCATTATTTTGTTCAAAATTAAAAATAAAAATGTATTTATTAACAATTGCTTAGCATTATTTTGTTCAAAATTCTAAATAAAAATCTATTTATTAACAATTGCTTAGCATTATTTTGTTCAAAATTCAAAATAAAAATCTATTTATTAACAATAGCTTAGCATTATTTTGTTCAAAATTAAAAATAAAAATGTATTTATTAACAATTGCTTAGCATTATTTTGTTCAAAATTCAAAATAAAAATGTATTTATTAACAATTGCTTAGCATTATTTTGTTCAAAATTAAAAATAAAAATGTATTTAATAACAATTGCTTAGCATTATTTTGTTCAAAATTCAAAATAAAAATGTATTTATTAACAATTGCTCAGCATTATTTTGTTCAAAATTCAAAATAAAAATCTATTTATTAACAATTGCTTAGCATTATTTTGTTCAAAATTAGAAATAAAATGTATTTATTAACAATTGCTTAGCATTATTTTGTTCAAAATTCAAAATAAAAATCTATTTATTAACAATTGCTTAGCATTATTTTGTTCAAAACTAAAAATAAAAATGTATTTATTAACAATTGCTCATCATTATTTTGTTCAAAATTCAAATTAAAAATGTATTTATTAACAATTGCTTAGCATTATTTTGTTCAAAATGAAAAAATTGTATTTATTAACAATTGTTTAGCATTATTTTGTTCAAAATTAAAAATAAAAATGTATTTATTAACAATTGCTTAGCATTATTTTGTTCAAAATTAAAAATAAAAATGTATTTATTAACAATTGCTTAGCATTATTTTGTTCAAAATTAAAAATAATGTATTTATTAACAATTGCTTAGCATTATTTTGTTCAAAATTAAAAATAATGTATTTATTAACAATTGCTTAGCATTATTTTGTTCAAAATTCAAAATAATGTATTTATTAACAATTGCTTAGCATTATTTTGTTCAAAATTAAAAATAAAAATGTATTTATTAACAATTGCTTAGCATTATTTTGTTCAAAATTAAAAATAAAAATGTATTTATTAACAATTGCTTAGCATTATTTTGTTCAAAATTAAAAATAAAAATGTATTTATTAACAATTGCTTAGCATTATTTTGTTCAAAATTAAAAATAAAAATGTATTTATTAACAATTGCTTAGCATTATTTTGTTCAAAATTAAAAAATAAAAATCTATTTATTAACAATTGCTTAGCATTATTTTGTTCAAAATTAAAAATAAAAATGTATTTATTAACAATTGCTTAGCAATATTTTGTTCAAAATTAAAAATAATGTATTTATTAACAATTGCTTGGCATTATTTTGTTCAAAATTAAAAAAAAATTATTAACAGGGATTTCGCTATATTTTGATCGTTTATTTGTTATTTGTTATCTTTCTTGAAAATGAAACTGAAAAAATACGACGCGGCAACATATCGAAGTTATTGTCTGTCAACATTCGCTTCGGCATCTCTCGGCTGTTAACGTAACATGCCCGAACGCTGCCGACGCAATGTTCCTGGAAACTGGTTCATATTCGATATCAGTATCGTCTTTTCTGTCCATCATGTGAATATCACTTCTTGAAACCGGTGAACAAAAAAGTTATTTAATTAAAAAGAATAGGGGGGGGGGTAAACTTTTTTTATTATAGAAGTCAGAATATGTTTTAAACGAAAATTTGGTATGTGTTACATAAGTGCTTTTAATTTCATCAGAATTGAGTAAATAATTGATTTTTGGTATATATATTTTTTTTAATTCTCTAACTTCAATATGTTTTGCTTTTTTGGATTTTCAATGTTAAGTGTTACGCGACACGTTACGAAAGTAGGTCACCGGAATGTAAACAACTTTTCAAAATTATGTATTTTCTGTAAAAGTTATCGTCGGAACATAATTTTTATGTCTGATTTTTTAAAGGTATGTATTTTCTGTAAAAGTTATCGTCGGGACATAATTTTGATGTCTGATTTTTTAAAATTATGTATTTTCTATAAAAGTTATCGTCGGGACATAATTTTGATGTCTGATTTTTGAAAATTATGTATTTTCTGTAAAAGTTATCGTCGGGACATAATTTTTATGTCTGATTTTTTTCTAATCTCTTTTATGAATGCACATCAGTATTTTTAGAAAAAAATCAGTTTAACTCAAGTTTCATGTGTTTTGCTTCGGGGTGTCGATATTTCGGAGAAGAAAATGAAAGCACGTGGATATACCTGTGGGGACGTGATCCCCTTTATGTAGCAGCGCGGACCTTGGCTTAGTAAGATATTGTGTCTTAGAGAATGTGCTAAGATCCACGCTTACATTTAGAATGTTAAAGAAATGTTTAAAAGAGTAGAAATAGATAAAACATGGAAACCATGTATAACAGTTGAATTAAGAGTAAGGCATGCATATAGTTGAAGGAAGAATAAAACGTAGTTAAAAAGTAGCACAAAATATTTATATATGTACAAATTACAGAGTGTTAAGTTAGAGAAGCGATAAATGTTTATGCCTGTCATTTATGAGTGCGGATGTGCGTGTGTAGTTGTACGAATGTGTGTCCGTGCACATAAGTTAAAATTTATCTGATAGACATTCGTGTATTCGTGTATGGGCATTTGTCAACAGTGTGTGTATGCGTGCGTGAGTGTGTGGTTGCGTATGGTAGACACCATGTGTGTGTGACAGTGTGCGTGCGAGCGTAGATTTGATACATCGTTTAGGTATTTGTATGTGTGTGTGCCTTTGTCAGCAGTATGAGGTTGCGTGCATTGAAGAATGATAGGAGTGTAGGCCTTTGTGTGTGTGTGTGTGTGTGTGTGTGTGCGTGTGTTTAGTAGTCAGCCTACGCGCTGGCACCTCTCGCCCAAAGGCGAGGAGTTGCCAAACTTGTCCTATCTGTTAAGCGTCTGAGAGGCAGAGAGTAAAAGAGGAAGTTTGGCGGTGCATGATGCTTTTTATGTGTTAGACCAGTGGTTTGCCCGACGCAGTTTTAAGCAACCCATGTGATCAACATGTTTGGCTTTTTACGCCTTTTTCCGTTACTGGTCTCTGGGAACTGGTATTTATGGCGCCAGTTTGAGCTTTTGTTGTTGAAGTGAATTTTTGCTTAGTTTCTGTTTTTATGTTTACGCTGATGTCAATCCAATAAAAAAAAAAAAACTCAGATTGAAGAATATTGAAAATATTGAACACTATTTAACGTTGTAAATGAGAAACATTCTTTGTGTGTATGTCTGTTTTGCTGTTGAAAATTAGAAAAAGTCTTGTGCACGATACTTATTTCTGTAGCTTTTCAATCTGGCGACGTTTTTGAATAGGTGATTCGAATCT
>OY744540.1:45170765-45245765 GCA_963556195.1 Sepiola atlantica
GCAGAGAACCTTTTTCGCGTTGTTCCAGGAAAGTCGTTGACTATTTAAATTCAGCAACCCTGGAGTGGCATCACAGAATAAAATCGCATTACGCTAAGCATTTTAAATTGTTTACACTGGTTTCATACGTAATGTTATTAATTTTAGGATGGTTGTGTTTTTATTAATTTAAATCGTCAACGATGTGGTGGGTGTAACACACACTAAGGAGTGGTTGAACCGATTCAAAAATAGCCACACATCAGCGGAGAGTGACCAGCATTCTGGCAGGCCATATCTTTAGAAAGGTTTCGAACAGCTGTTGATCGATAACATCGACATGCTAGTGTCGCAGATTATGTACATGTCTGTATAAATAACAATAATTATATATAAAAGCTCTATTTAATATTGAGACCTTTTTATAAGTCTGGTTGAAATTCTTTGGATTTTAATCCTGTAGATGTTTACTTTACCTGGATTACTATATATATATTTATATATATATATATATATATATATATATATATATATATATATATATATATATATATATGAGAGAGAGAGAGAGAGAGAGAGAGAGAGAGAGAGAGGGTAAATAGATTAATATGCACTGAAGTAAAATTTTCAATAAATGTACGGTTCATTTTAGAATAAGTAGCCACTAAATTACTTAATACCCAAGTACATTAAGGTGTTTTTAATATGATTGCAAATATTCAAATACATTTTGGGGGATCCTCCAAAAAAGGCCGGAAATGACGTCCGCCGTCAGACAATTTTTACATATTGATAAAGAACTGTTTTTATTCATATCTTTATTCACACTACGAGGTTATCTCTCTTGTGGCATAATACGAACAGGTAGATTTCCCTTTGCATTATGGTCCATTTGTTTGTAGCAGCCAAGTTAAAACTAAATATGTCGAGACTTTCATTCAGCGTTTAGAGTTTACGATTCAATTTTCTATAACTTAGAGTGTTTTATTTATTCATTTTTATGTGATACGTTTTAGGATGTCTCTGAACTTAATAATGTAAACCAACATTGTTAGTTACAACAACGAGGATTGTAAAAGCAATAAAACTGAAATGAACGCATAAATGTCGACAATAAATTCTGGTTAGGTCGTTGATTAGTCACAATGCTGAGGTTAACAGCTCACATTCTTTACTCGCTATCTTAACACAAGGAGGATTACAGTGAAACGATGTCACATATTTAACCTCATTTCTTTATTGTTTCAGTCAACTCTTACCCACTCTATTCCTTTTTTGTTATCTCTTTCATTTCCTTTGCCCTTTCTGTACTAAAGAGAGGGGAATACGGGTCATATAAACAACCCCTTAACCTCTCTTAATCTTTCGATCAATCGTTTCCTGTGTTTTACTCATATCAAATATTATAAAAGGACATATATCACATTTTCAAAAAACTTTAGATGAGCATATTCATCTAAAGTTATATATATATATATATATATATATATATATATATATATATATATATATATATATATATATATATATATATATATATATTATTTTCATAATTCGAAATATGCTCTGGATTTTATTAAAAACACTTTGATTTTTGATAAAACTCAGATCATTATTCAAATTATTATTATATTTTTAGTATTATTCGTTATCATTAGATTCGTCATCTAATTTACATATGTGTTTATAGTGTGTACAGCCATACGTATGTAAATTAGTTTCCGACGCTGAAAAACAGAGTAACTCTTTCTCTATATTCTCAGAGATATATTAAGAAATATTAGAGAGTGCTTCAATGAACATAGTGTGATGGGGCAAAAGAAAAACATAGATATTTAAGAAAGAGATGAGTGACATGTTAAGTTAGTTATAAATTTCAACTAATTAGAACAATTCAATTTTTGTTCAATCCTAAAACTAAAATATATTTTAGCATTTATTTTGTATATGAAAAAACCTTAGGGAAAGAAACGTTGATTAAATCACATTTAGTATAATATATATGTAATATATATTATATAAATAGCTCTATTTACTATTGAGAACTTTTTATAAGCTCAGTTTAAATCCTGTGGATTTTTATTCTGTGGATATCTACTTTACCTGGATTACTATATATATATATATATATATATATATATATATATATATATATATATATATATATAGTAAGCTATGAAAATATATTTATGGATCCTAAGCTACACAGAGGCTCCCGCGTTTCATCCCCGGGGGAATCTTCAGGCTAAAATGCATGGACTTATTTTTGCCGAGTGTTT
This sequence comes from Sepiola atlantica, assembly GCA_963556195.1. Taxonomy (NCBI): domain Eukaryota; kingdom Metazoa; phylum Mollusca; class Cephalopoda; order Sepiida; family Sepiolidae; genus Sepiola; species Sepiola atlantica. The sequence goes on from OY744540.1 coordinate 45,173,024, forward strand.
TTATATACACGGCTAGCTAGTTAATGAATCAGATTCTTTGTTGTTCTCTCAGCCAATCGTTGGGCTTCCTACACACAAAGGTGTGATTAGTGTTACTTCACATATCCTGTTCTATTGTTCTGTTTTCTATAGATTGGCCTATATTCTGTTTCCTTTGTTGTATCAATATAATGGGTGAATTTATTTTAACACGTGGTTCCTCGTATTTGTATTTTAGGTTTTAATTTTTAAATTGTTAGGTTTTTGTTTCGTTTAGTTTTTTTTTTACTAATTTGTTTATTTATTTATTTATTTATGTATCGTTAGTCTAAGGTAAATTTATTTCCGTGTAGGCAGCTGTTTGCTATCTCACTTCTACAGTTTAATAGATTTCGGGGGTCTGTAAAGTTTAGGATTTCAAATTTTTCATTCAGACATAATCTACACGGGTCGTCTAAATTTCTACATGTACTGGCCTGTCGAATCATTAAAAGACGCTAATAACCTTTTTAGAACTGATTGAATGTACGCATTTAATTTATGGGAGTTACCGATAAATACATTTTGCCAAAAAATAGATAGTCGGGCGACCGCATCAGAAAACCCAAGCTGGAATTAAAAGAATCTTTTCCCGAAGTTTTTTCTGGAGGTCTTGGTCGATGCACAAAGATGGTGGCCAAATTTCAATTGAACGAAAACGTCCAACCAGTATTTAAGAAAAAAAAGAATGTGCCTTTTGCCTCGATAGACTAAATAAACGAGGAATTCGACCAACATGTTATCAAAGTGGAGTACAGTCAGTGGGCAGCACCCACGGTCTATGTGAAAAAGAAATCAAAAGAGATTCGCGTGTGTGCAGACTTTTCAACGGGATGCAGCACTAAAAGATTATCACTACCGACTGCATAGTCCGGATGAGTGTTTTCTCAAAATTAAATGGAATCAGATTTTTTCCAAAGATAGATGTGAGTGAAGCGTACCTCCAGATACTTGTGGAAAGAGAGAGTTCAAAACTGTTGTGTATAAATAGGCTAGCTTTCGGAGTAAAAGTTGATCCAGCTATTTTTCAGTAATGCTAGGCGAACTTGATTTTTCTATTGCATACCTTGACGACATTCTAAAGAAATTGAACAGCACCGAAACCATGTCAACCAAGTATTTTTGCAAAGTAAGGATTGTGGGTTTAAAGTTAAAGAGGAAAAAATGTGATTTTTTTCTTGATGGAAATAAAATACCTGGGTCATGCTATAGACAAGGACGGAAGAAGGCCGGACTCAGAAAGGACTACCGCGATTAAGAACATGCCAGCACCGGAAAACATCACAACACTACAGAGTTTTCTAGGACTAGCAAATTACTACCAGAAATGCATAATTTGTACGCTCCACTGAATAGAACTATCAATAAAGGATAAGGCATGGGAGTGGACGCTCGAATGCCAGGGAGCATTCGATAAAACCATTGAAATGCTAACGTCAGATGTATTCCTTACGCATTACAACCTGGATTTAGACATAATCGTGGCTAGCGACGCTAGTTGATATGGATTAGGAGCATGCATTCTGCATATAATGCCGGATGGAACCCATAAACCTATCACACATGCATCAACGACTTTGCTTCCGGCGGAGAAACAGTATTCCCAAATTGAGAAGGAGGCTCTAGGGATAATATTTGCTGTAACCAAGTTCAACCGCTACATACACGGAAGATTGTTCACGTTACAGACGGACTATTTTCGGATCGAAAAAATGCCTACCAGTGTATACGGAAAATAGATTACAGAGATGTGGAACGATTTTAATGAACTATAATATCCTAATGGAGTATTTACCCTAAAACAGATCTATCACGTGGATGGAGTGTCTAGACTAGTGTCAAGACAGAGAGATCCACTAGAAGAGACCGTGATCGCTTCCCTGCAAGCAGAAGGAGATGTAAAAGCAATTTTGTGCAACGCGGTTAGAGAGCTCCCGGTGACTCTATATGAAATTAAAAAAGAACCTTCCGAGGATGAATTCATCATCAGTACAAAAGCTAAAATGGTGGACAAGGGAGTACATTTTGCGGAGAGCTTTTCATTCTGCGATGATGTACTCATGTACAACGAGAGAGTTGTCATTGTAAAGAAATTACAAAAGAGAATTCTAAAGGATTTCTACGTTGGCCATCCGGGGACAAACAGGATGAAGAGTTTGATGCGGAGCTTTGTTTACTAGCCTAGAATGGATCATGACATTGCGTATGTCGTAAATACGTGTAAAAGCTTTCCGTGTCTTCATTTCGGCCCCTAAACAGGGTCACAACAATCATGCAATGCAAATCTTTGACAACGTCTTTGTTGTGTCACTCGCTTATTTTTATAGTGTAATTATTGTTTGTCAGTTAAACAACTGACAAACAATAATTAAATCTTTTTCTCCCTTTTTATTCAAACTGACTTCTTCAAACACAATGTTTTCCCACCTAAATCCTGTTTCAACATTTGGGATTAAAATAAAGAAACACGACTGCTAAATGGGAGCTTAACTCTTACGTAATCATCCGTTGCATTCATTTGGCAAGGTATTTTGTAGTCAGATGGGCGTCTCTGTCCCATTACCGCGCAGATACAAATGAAGCATCACTTGTATAACAAATGGGTATAGTCGTGGCCAACGTAATATAGTAAACTAAGGCTTGTTAACTGGAAAATGACGTCATGCTGTATAGTTACGAACGAAGGGTGTCGAAAAGTCAGACTATGAGCATTTTGACCCCCCATTTCACTTAAAAATGACAAAAATTCAGGAAATTAACCCATTTTAAGGAAATTTTCAGTATTTATTAATTAACGACCACTAAATATAATTAATCGATTACTTCATTAGACATCTTAGTGCAAATATATTATTTCGTGTAATTGGCGTAGGCTAGACAGCAAACATTAAATTAATACTTCATAATAAAATGGTGTTGTCATAATTTTTTTAATTCTTAAAACATGATTTAATATTAATTCTTTAAATAAGTTCATTCTTTCCGGATTATTTTTAATGTTTGAGTTGATTGTTACGACAACCTGGTCTACATCGAATTAAAAGACAAGTATCAGTTATACGGCATGGAAATATCTCTTGGTTTATTAACACAAAAAGAAGACAAATCCCTTTTCTCATGGAGTTTTATTCTTTATATGGACATTTCATTATCATTAGTTTTAGCTGAATAATTTGATAAGAGTTGCTCTCAATTACGATAAGAAAATGAATGATGTTTCTTGATTTTTTAAATCAAAAACACCTTTACTAAAGTTATATCACAGAGTACTAAAAAACGCAGGAAAATAAAACATCGTAGATGTTAACAATCAAAAAATCTTTTAAAAAGCCCTCGAATTCCGTATGAATAACAACCAATAGATTAAAACATTTTAATAAATGTATTTATTTAATAAAATATCGTTTCTGAAAGAAAAAACAACAAAGTTTACTTGTAATGAAGTAACATTTTGTCCATCACATTGTAATAAAATATAGTTTCTGAAATTGACAGTGATTTTTTATATAATTTAAAATGTTATAAAACGAACATGATAATAATAAAACTATATTTTATTACAATGTTATAATAAATGAAGTTTTTTTTAACTTAAAAATAAATCAAGCAGGAAAGATCACAGATTCATGAAAGTAACAGAAAATCAATAATTAAAAATAATTTATTAATAGAAAATGTATTGAAATAAATTAAAATGTGTGTGTATTTTTTACAGTAAAATTTGTAATGAATTAAAAACTATGTTTTGTACCAAAATACAATTTAATAAGTTTCATTCCCCCCGATGAAACTTATAAATTAGCCTAAAATTATATTTTTCATCCTAAAATAAAATTCGAATTTATTTTTTTAAACTTGAAATTTTAACTTTAATCACGGCCGTCGTAATATAATGCAATGTCTTATCTTTGAACACCATGTTGGATTAAAACAAATTCTCTTTCACGCTTGACATCATTAAAAAAAGGAAATACGTTTGAAAAAGGAACAAATAAACAATGCTTTCCAAGTTAATGAATACTCCTGATGAGGGTAGCCGTGTTCTTGGCAGGGGAATAAAGTCACAATAGCAGGAACAAGTTAAATATGATTTCCAAGTTAGTTCAGTATCAAATTAAAAATGAACGCATGCGCGTTAAGTTACTACTCACTTCCGGTTCTGATTGATAGTGAGTGTTAGAAACACTATCAATGACATCACCAGAAAATCTCGACCTTAGTTTATTATTACGATGGCCACGGTATAGTTCAGTCAAATAAGCCTCGATTTCTGCAAGAGGTCAAAATAATTGCAACACAAAGTTATAGGAGCACATTTCTTTAAGGTCTCTATTTTAACATACTAAAAGTCTAGAAAAATCTACCGATGCGAAATATACTTTTGGCACTTTTCTATCAACAGGTGCTCTGCATTTTTAAGTGTACGTGATGTACGCTACTAATTGCGTCAAAGTATCGTTTGAAATTTATAAATGAAAATCTAAAATCTAAAATGGTGTATACTGAATGCTTCTTTAATCTCACAGCAAAAATTAATCTATATAAGATGTATTTTAGGGTAAAACTTAAATTTTAAGACAATTTGTTTTGTTAAAATACACTTTCTTTTGTATACATTCAAAAATATCATCAAATGGGATATTTTATAGAATTATTTTATTTTATATATATCTATATCATTATTCTTTGATTAAAGGAAAAAATAGTATATTATCAATTATCAATCCCACACGCACAAGGTAGGAACATCCTTCTTCATTGCTTGAACCAAAGTTAAGTAACACTGTGTAAACACAGTATTTACTCCTCTTCTCAAATGAGTTATGTCTTTTACTGGCGGTTATTCACTGTATAACTTATGTATTTATTTAAATGTAAGCCCATGATAATTTACGTCCAAAGATATTACATATTCTAATCCAACTGGAATAAATTAAAGGAAGTAGACGCGTTTACAAGCATTCATTGGTTGAGAAAGAGAAAGATAAATAATAAGAAAGAAATTGCAAATATGATACATCAGCTTCTTTCGTTCTTTTTCACGCGAACTCGGCCATGAACAGTGAATACACTTTGCGATATTGAGAAAAAGAGAACATGTATTTAAATTATTAAATTATTAACTATATTCAACAACAATTATCGGCCAATTTGGTTGCTTCACAAGTTCCTAGAACCTGTAATTGTCATCGTTCTATTTAGGTCATCACTCATCAACTACTTTGACTGATTAACTATTTTAAAGCAGGATTTTGTTTGACTGCTTACATATTTCTATATATTAGTGCCATCTTTAGTATCTTTAGCAAAATAATGCGGAGTAACCATTGTCGGGGAATTAATAATGTTATTCGTGTAGAACAAACCCATTTTAAAGTGTAGTGTTTTTTAAACGAAATAAACATTGAATTTGAATATAAGTTAATTAAAGTTTTTGGTTTGTTGTCGCGTTTTCGTCGATGTCAGTTAACGCCAACTGTGTACACCGGTAGTTTCAGAGTGACGTATCGAATCCATATATTTCTGATATACTTTTGTTATTATTTCCTGTAAACAACAGAAAGAAATGAAAAAAAATAAACACATCTACACTCCTTCACTCTACCAACTGAGCTACCACGACTTCGTACAATCTTGTCTCTTCAGAAACTTCATACAGTAATATGACGTTTTGTGAAGCTGTGAGACGTTTGTTGCGACAATATTAATTGATTAATTAAGTTAAATCAAGTATGGGATAATCGATTGCAAAAAAACTGGAGGGACAATATACGTTTTGGGCGTTGATTATAACCTAAATTGTATGAAACAAACGATTTAATTAAAAATGTCATATTCTTTGTATTTGAGTTACAACCAAAATCATGGGTTTTGATTACGAAAAACGGAAGTTGAAAAGTTTTAGCTTGGGTTTAAGGTCCATTTCTTAAGATGAAACAAAAGCTCTCACTACCCGACCAATCGTAAGAGAGCAGAAAAACCGACCCGATTTGTGATTGGTTAGCGAATCACACAACTCCACTCAAGTGTAAGTTCTCGATGAAAGACATAAAGATAAGTACACGGACGTACCCATACAGGGAGAGTGAGCGACAAATAGGGGGAGGGGTAGGATTTCAGAGAAGGACATGAAATTACAAAGAGTGGGGGAGAGAGAGAGAGAGAGATAGAGAGAGAGAGAGAAAACACTTTTCATAATTAATGCACACGGTAACCGATTAATGTCACCAGCTTATTTGCACAAAAAGATGTTCGGTTTGATTAGTTGCTGGTTGTTTGGTAACGTATTTGTACTTTCAATTTTTTTTATTTGAAAAGATTCTAACTCATTTCTAAATCTATGTTTTGCAATGTATGTTTAGAAGATTTAAACGACTTGTTAGGTTTATTATGTCTGTTTTACTACATATTAACCGTTTCAAAGCTATTTTAGGCCAAGTGAAATATTCCAAATTGCTATATTACCCACAATTTATTATGATATTTAAAAGATATCAGACTCCAAGAAAATAACTTTCTTTTGTCATTTATTTATACCTATAATTTTAAGAGAAATCCACTAAACGCATTAAACGGCGATTTTGTGAATTTATTTAATTGCTGGCTTGTTTAGGCCGGCAAGTTGGCAGGTCTTTACCGCTTTCTAGATATGCATTACCTTTTTATCTTCACATTAGTCCGGTTTTATCTGACTAAAATACCGTCGCTTCTTTGAAATCAATAAAAAAGAAGTCTTCTTCTTAATTCTTTTAATAGGCTAATTTTCAGCCTAGCTTCTCTAATATCTATGGACTCTTAGCATTATTTTGATAATAAATAAGTAGTTTTTATTTCATTTTAATTTAAAATGTTACTTGTTACATAATAATAAAACGTCTGGCGCTATACTGTTTAAACTACAAGAGCACAAGCCGCTCACGATATTGACGTTTTAGGCCTTTTAAGATTCTAATTTCCGATGCGCTGTGAAGCTAAATGTCAAATATAATGAGCGCTTCGTGCTGTTGTAATTTTCAGACACAAACAATATGGCGACACCGGTTTACTACTATGTATTAAGTCAAATTTTAAAGGAAAATCAAATCAAAATTATTTGTTCGTTATTGAAATGCATTTAGATTTTAAAACTTCATGATGCTGTGATTAACTACACCAAAAATGGGATTACTTAGAAAATAATATGACACGTTTTTTATGTCACGCTATTGTACAGAATAACCAAAATGCGTCTCAATTTGACTTCAATAAACCGAGATGAATCCACTTTTCTAGCAATTTTGGTCCGCTTAAAGTTTAAATAGCAACCGTCAGTATAATTTTTAATTTTATTTTTTGAAATGTATTAATATAAAAATATTAAATCCGAAATGAAAAGAAGTTATTAAACAAATATTTTCAATAAAAAACTTATATATATTCGTCTATTTATCCTTAGTGAAATTGATTGTCTGTTTTGTTAGTAAAAATAATCCGATGATTAAACAGCTCGTCTCGTCATTGCCAATTACACTCTCGATGTTTGTAAAACCCTTGACCCCATCACTTTACACTGAGGAGAATAAAGAAACATGTTATGGTTAAGTGTCAAGTCGAACATAGCCATCATCAATAGTTGAGAAATATTTCCCACATTTAAATAATTTAAAAGTTTGCTGCTTGTGGCCTTTCCACACATAGTTTGACCTCATAATATAACAAGCTTATTGTTGCAGGTGAAACATACTCGCCAATAGCCTGGTATTATGCGCATATGAAACGAAAGAGGAGACATGTCTTGTATAAATATACGAATCTATCTACCATTATTATTTTAAATCCAACATTTATAAGTTTCTATTGTTCTCACGCTCTCTCTTTCTTTCTCTCCCTATCCTTTACTCTCGCCCCCCTCTGTTTTATCTAAAATATAGTGAATTCGAACTAATAAATGAACTATGGAAAAAGGCGCCAAAAGAAATTCGGGGATTACAACGGCGAAAACATTGTGAACATAACAACCAAAATATCGACATGTGTAAATATATATTTTTTAATCTATGATATTATTGTATTCATGAAGTGACTATATAAAAACATATCTTTTTTAAAAATCTCATTTCTTACCAAAAGTATATATTTTTCTTTTGTAGGTATTTCGCATTCCACTAACATTAATTCCCAATTCAGAAGGCGATATTTATCCAACAAAAAAGGTCAGTCTAATCATTCTTTTCAATTTAATATTAACTGACTGTTTGTTTAACTGCATACTATTAGTCTCATTAACAGATAAGAATAAATATAAATGCTTTTCAAGTACAACGTATATTTAATACTTGCATTGGTCATCTTATTCTACTCTCTATCTTTGTCTCGCTGACTAATTTCTTAGAGCGCAGTTGAAGGTCATGTCTACCTTGTACAAATTATAATCAATACCAGGATACTAGTTTGATTGTAACTAATATAAATAATTTAGTAAAAATTATTAATTTAAAATCAAGCATTTAATTTTTTATGCAGAGAGATTTCTATTAAGTTTTGTAAATAATTGCTTTATTTCCCATGATTTATTTTACTGCAATTTTTTTTTTATTAACGAGTCAACACTTATCAAGGCCAAAAGCCACTCGAAGATAAGAGTTCATAATATGGTGGATTGTCTAAGTATGAGATAATTGAAAATGATTAATGGAATGAATTAAGTTTGATTACTTATTGGCACGGTTTATGACAAGTATTTGTTTACATTGGATTTGAAGACAACCATGTTATAATCTGTAGCACTAACGTGGTAATGTGCTCTACAGACGGGAAGCCGTTGCACAGACGCCATGTTCGTAGAAATTCCGCCTGATGATCAGCACACTTGGGGAGAAAAAAAGGTTTTATCTTTTGTGATAATTCTTGCTGTGAATGTCTTACAAGGTGAACCCAGAGATTTGAGCTCAGTCGACACTTAATATAAAGAATCTTTATGAAAATACATTTATTTTTTTTTAATATAAAGAATCTTTCTGAAAAATACATTTATTTTTTTTAATATAAAGAATCTTTCTGAAAATACATTTTTTTTAATATAAAGAATCTTTCTGAAAATACATTTATTTTTTTAATATAAAGAATCTTTCTGAAAAATACATTTATTTTTTTTAATATAAAGAATCTTTCTGAAAAATACATTTATTTTTTTTAATATAAAGAATCTTTCTGAAAAATACATTTATTTTTTTTAATATAAAGAATCTTTCTGAAAATACATTTTTTTTAATATAAAGAATCTTTCTGAAAATACATTTTTTTTTTAATATAAAGAATCTTTCTGAAAAATACATTTATTTTTTTTAATATAAAGAATCTTTCTGAAAAATACATTTATTTTTTTTAATATAAAGAATCTTTCTGAAAAATACATTTATTTTTTTTAATATAAAGAATCTTTCTGAAAAATACATTTATTTTTTTTATATATAAAGAATCTTTCTGAAAAATACATTTATTTTTCTAAGAAAGAGGTGAAAAGCAGCTTCAGAACAAATCTTTAGACGATTGTCACATGCCTTAACATTCAACTTAATCTGAAGCAGTGGCGTGCAGAGGACTGGTGATGCCCGGGGCTTAATTTTTGATTTGAATGCCCCTAAAGTCTTGTGTATAAATGCTCATACTGAGAAATATTATGAGAAATAGAGTATACAATTGATCGCCGTTTTATTAACTTCTAATTGTGTCAAACCAAAATAGCTCGATAACCAAAATATTTCGAATATATAAACACAGATGAAACAAGAAATAAATGCTTTATTTGATTTAAACATATATAAACAAAAATTATTAAGTTCTTTTCCTCAAATGACACGTTCTGCCAGAAAACACTTGAACCACTTTACTTTTTACATCAGCTGTGAGATTTTTTTCAACACTTATTAATATCAGATTGGTCAGTCGCTCCTGTGACATAGAAGCCCGTAGATATGTTTTTATTAAATGCATTTTTGAAAATGACCGTTCACAACTTGCGACTGAATATGCTATCATAAGCAGTAATCTGTATGAAACACAAAGCGTCAGAAAAACATCCATCCCATACTGCAGTAAAGACTTCAGAGTATCTTTACGATTAAGAGGAACTCTATTTCCTCTGGCTCGAAGCAACACCACACAATCAATAATTTCATTAGATAACTGAATGGCTGCCACATCATTATCATAGAAATTTGCAAAGTCAGAAGATGGCTTCTTTAATTTATCCCTTTCTTGTTCATCATCAATTACAACTGAATTCAAATTCAGAAAAAATGAAAGTCGGTCACTGAGTCATTGAAGACGGACACTGCAATCTTTAATTTCCGTTTTTAATCGATTCACAATCTACCATTACTCTATTCATTTCTTCTGCCGTCAGTCCACAATCTCTTGTTGACTCTCCAGCCATTATTCTACTTCTCATTGTTCGCACAACTGGTATTTCATAATTTTCACAATATTCATTAACCAAATGTATTGCGTTGTGAATAATTTCGTCATTCTTTAAATTCAAGATATGAATAAATCCTCCCAGATCACAAGATGCTTCATGGAACCCCAATTTCGGATCCTGTAAACGTTTTGAAAATTTTTCCACTGATGATAAAACTGGGTACCAAAAATTTAATAAAGCTATAAATTGAAACTGTTGAATACAGTTCAGTAGCGATCCTGCATCAGATTTGGTTTCACTTGAAAATTCTCCTCCCAGTATGTATTAAAGGCTTGTAATAACATTGTTACTCTCATTGTGGATTACTTGCACAGCATCATGATGGGAACTTCATCTTGTGTCACACTGTCTTTTCACAGTTCGAGTGACAAATTATTTTAACACTTCCCAACAAGAAGTAGATGATGAAAAAAAGAGTAAAGAGTTGTTCTAGAGTGCCAAAAATGTAACAACAACAGGTTGCATCTCATTTGCATGGACACATGCAAAATTAAGGCTATGGTTCCCCAGTTTACAAACACAGCTTTTGGGTTAAGTTCTAAAACATTTTTTGAACACCTCTCTATCTACCTATGTCTGTATCTGTCTCTTTGCTTCTCTTTCTCTCACGAACTTGCCAGAGATTGTTGTCAAGTAAACAACAAAATTTGGTTAAAAAATTAGATTTTTTATTTTTTCATTTATCAAATTCCAATTTTTCTATCTTGGTACTTGTGCAGTTTACAGACCGTACTATTTTTTAAGATAATATTTTCAAATTAAATTCAATTTTTACGGTATCTTTTGTTTATTAAATTGTTAGTTGTAAGTACAGAATAGTTAAAGCTCCCCTCCCCATGTTAAGAATGGATTTCTAAATAATAACGGTATTATTTCAGCACGGTTAGTAAACTGCACAAGTACTGACATAAAATAGTTAAACTTTTCAATAAATCAGTAATCAACATCTCTTATTCTAGCCATAACTGCTGCGTTATCATAGGCTTGGCCACAACAGTTGTTTATGGAAATTTAGTCTTCTTCCAATTTTTCCAAAATTTAATTTACCAGGCTTACTGTATCTTTCTTGTCGACTTGTAAAAATCCCAGAAATGTCTCCTTTATTTCTAGTTTTCTGCTTTAGTTATTATGAATGTAACGCAGAATTTCAGAAAGCTGATTTTCATAGGCAATATCAGGAGTTAGATACAGAATTATACTAAATTATTTTGCCTCCTTAATTTCGGAAATTATATTTTTCTTGACTGTTTCAACAAGATGATCGATTATCCTGTTTTGAATTCTGTTTTAACAAGTAGGTAATACGTTTTGGTTTATCTTCTCTGTCTGCAACTGTTCTAAGATTACATCATATTTGTACAAAAGTTTTATTGTTGCTAGAAAGTTTCCTACATTTTCACTGACGGTTTCCTTTGGCTCAGATAAGCTAGATATTCTTTCTCGATGTCCACGATAAACCAGATTTTATTTCGCCTCTACAATTAAGTTATAGCTTTCCATGTTTTCTTTCAGCAAAAAATTGCTGTTGAAGTTCAGCATCTATCGTAGTCGAATGATGAAGTCGAACTTCAAGGTTCAGGTATTCCCTATGAGAAGGACTTTTCTCACATAAGGTGCAATTGATTTTCTCCAAGTGGAGAAACCGTCTTTCTTTTCAAAGTTTGACATAAACGATGACTGCTCTTTTGAAAAACAAAATCAATCAATAGCATGCTTTCCAATATGGAGAATATAACCACAATTTTCTCTTCTAAGGTTTCTCTGTTTGTGGAAACTTTATAAAACCAATGTATTGAAAAGGATCTCGCATCCTTCTCAACCAATGGAACACTTTTATTCTGATATCTTTTAGGGTCATGTTGTTATCTTCAAATGTTCGGGAATGGGTCCCTTCAAATAACCCAAATCGTTTCTTTGCAAAAACATGTTAAAATCTTCTTTGTTTATAAATAAAAATACAAAATATTAACAAATTTAAATAAAATATTTGTGAGGCCTGTATAGCAGTATAGCTTCACACATGTTAAACAATCCTTAATATAATTAGTTAAAATGCAACATTTTGCACTAAATATTAATGAGTGTATTTTTTTTACTTCAAGTATTTATTTATATAATTTATGATTTTAATATATAAAAACAATTACTATTTAACAACCTTTGGCATTCGGGAGGTTGGTGGGATTAAAAAACAAATTTTAAAAAAGTAAGAACATGATTTGGATGCCCCACAGCCCGGGGCCACCGCCCCATCTCTGCACGCCACTGATCTGAAGCCTTACGCAAAAACTATTGTCTTAGAACACAACTATTGAATGTGAAGCTTTACGACAAAACTATTGAATGTGTGAAGCCTTACGACAAAACTGTTTTTAGGTGAAACCTTAAGTCAAAACTGCTGTGAAACTAGTTTCCTTTTTCCTACTCAATGCGTACAGACCGCCATTTTACGGCTTTTGTTTTTCGAGTATTTTAAGTCATGAGGCAATAATTATAATTAACAATATAAGAACAAACTAGATGATATTTTTTAATCCCCATCACGCTCATATAGTAATTGACCACCAGACGGATGTGTCGTCATGCAACTAAAGTTTAGTAAATTGTTCGTTATGATGGATCAGTAAAATAGAAAACAAAGTACAATAAAACAATAAATAATAATATAAATTTAAACTTTAAAATGTTAGAATTATTTTTGTACTCCAACTTTGTAAGGTAATTTGCATAAAGTCACTTATGCAAATTACCCACTATTACTTGAGGAGTTGCTTGCAACAATAAAGAGAAGAAGAGAAAAAAATAACAGCAAGCACTTCTCATATATTATTCTTTCTTTCTGTAACAAAAGGAAAATCCCTCCAGAACAACTGTTTTGGAAAACTTTAACCCGACATATACATTACCTTTTTTGCGTTTTACTTGTAAAATATATGCAATTTTAAGTACAAGGATTTTGTTGGTGTTACTTATTTTTCTAAATTGACGAAGTTGTTCGGATAAAAAGGAATTAACAGAAGAAAAAAAAAGAGGTGCGTTAGAAATAAAAAAATTATTTCTAACAAAAATTAGCTGATTAATAAAATGATTTACTTTTTCAATATAATGAATATTGAAAGTTCAATAAATCTCACTCAATATAATATTCTTTATGTTACATTAAGTAACGATTTGTTTGGTTGGAGATTAAAGAAAAACAAATAGACAGAGAGTCCTTTTATGGAAACCTGCATACAAAATTGCATGTCCGTAGATCGTATAGATTAAAAGCAGTTAGCGAATACACAAACATACACTTACAAACAATAAACGGCAAGTCTTCATTAATGGATAAGTATTGATTACATTTTTCAATTTATTTGTTCTTCAGTAAATTATAAAGAGAAATGACATTCAAAATACAGCAACATTTTATAATTATTATAAATTTCATTGTCCATTTACTAATCAATAAAACGACATAAATATATTTACGCAAACAAATACGTATTATTACGCATAGGTATATGTGTATGTATATATAAGAACATTTACCTACGTATTGATTTTTTTATTGTCTATAATATTCTTTTATTATGTTTCATGTAAAACCTCGACTTTTGGTAATAATTCCATTAAGTAGAAAAAGCTTTTTGTTCTGTTCATAGTTTTAGCGTGATACAGTTTTGTTCATCCTCCTTAAATTCCCATCTGTAGTATCCAATTATCGCCGCTGTGTATCCAATTTCGGTCAATTATACCAATCATCGAGAGGAAATATTCAGTCTGTCCATGTCCGAAACATTCCCGGTGGGATTCCATGGAAAACTAGAGACAGACATTATTCAACATGGCTGCCAATTCAATCAAACATGGCTGCCAATTCAAATTTGCTTACGATGACCAATCATGAGTCATTACGAAATGTAACACAGCACATTGCTGAGTGCTACTTTATTATTCATATTTCATGAAGATGTGTAGATGTTTTATTGATTACTTTCTCGGAAGGATGGCACATTCATAAAGAAAAAGATACCGGCTGTTTTAAGGTTCAAACATCCTGTCAATGCTTTAGTTAGGATTTTAAAGAGAAAAAATCCCTGCAACAACAAATTAAACATATGATTTATTTGAACGCATGAAATATTACTCCACTAAATTATAAACTATTTTTATAGAAATACATTGCGATGTTTATTACACTAGCAAGGCAAAACTAAAGTTAAATAGCGTGTTAAACATCTTCATATTAAAACTTCTATTTCTCTCCCCGCTCTCTCTCTCTAGCCGTCTATTTATCTGTCTCTCTTGCCCCGCCCCTCTTATTTTCCCGTCCTACTTCCCAACCGTCTCTTTATCCTCCGCCCAGCCCATTTCTCTCTCCTGTTTTAATGTGTTGAAAAAATGATAATGTAATTCCTTTACCAGAGCTACCCCTTTTAAATGTAAGACATAATCTTACATTTATTGCTCCTGGACAATGCTGAGTAGAACAAAACACAATTAAATTCTTGATGCTCGTTAATTCCGTCTTCCCACCCGCTTTCACAATAATATGAAGAGAAATAATGTTGGTAATCAACATAGTCTAAAGAGATTTAAATGTAATACTGTAATTTACATTTATTGTTCCCGGACAACTCCTAGTAGAATAGCAGATTCTGTTACCCCCCCCCCCTCGCTTACTAAATATAATACAATAATTTTAATAATGAAATTTGTTTGGCTCCCGAACAACGCCGAGTAGAACAAAAGTTTCTCTATCCTTGAACCCCTATCTCACTTACCAAATATAATACTGTAATGTTAGTAAGGAGGCTTTCATAGCACAACCAACAGTACGGTTAAAATCAAAGTATAAAGAGAAATGATGTTGATAATGACAATTTATTTGCTCTCGGACAATGCCGAGTAGAACAAAAGTTTCTGTAAGCCCACTTATTTGATAAATATAATACTGTAATGTTAGTAAAGAGGCTTTCACAGAACTGCCAAAAGTACAGTTAAAATCAAAGTATGAAGATAAATAATGTTGACAATGAGTATTAATCGCAGACAACGCTGAGTAGAACAAATAGTTCCGGTCAATTCCTAATTTCTTGTCCTCCCCCCATTTTACAATAAGTTGAAGATAAATGATGTTGAAAAAGACAATAAATCGAAGAGATTTAATATATATCAGTTATCAAATGTAATACTGTAATATTACAATTTTTTTATCTCGGGAAACGCCAAATACAACAACTGGTCCCGGTCAATTCCCAATTTCTTCTCCAACCCTTTCATTTTAACATATTAAGAAGATATGTAATGTTGATGAAATCAATAATCTGAAGAGATTTACTATATATCTCTTAACAAAAGTATGGAGGTGACGTAGGTTAAGTGGATAACGACACGGACTGACGACCTCGGTATGCCAAGTTCGAATCCAGCCGATTCCATAATATCACTTTCACTTAGGGATGTTGGCAACCATTACGTGGTCTCTCTGATTCATACGAATTTGTTTTACTTTTACCAAACGTATCACTATAATCTACCAATTATAAATCCCGGACAACGCCAAGTAAAAAATGATCCTCGTCAATTCCTAATTATTCCCCCCCTCCATTTAAACATATTGAGAAGACATGTAATGTTACTGAAGTCAACAGTCCGAAGAGAGTTCATATATACCAGTTAACAAAAGTAATACTGAAATCCTACAATTATTTAAACCGGACAACACAGAGAAGAAAAAATGGTCACGATCAACTCATAACTTCATCCCCCATCCATTTCAACATATTAACAAGATACATGATGTTCATGAATTCAATAGTCCGAAGAGATTTACTAATTATCCCTTACCAAAAGTAATACTGTAATCTTACAATTTTGGATCCCGGACAATGTCGAGTAGAACAAATGGTTCCGCTAATTACTAATTTTATGTCCCTACGCCACAATAATATGAAGATAAAAGTATTTAAGCACTTTGGAGGTATACAACATTCTGAAAAAAAGACAGGGGGATTCTTTATCCCGGGTAACACTGCGTTTAAACTATGATATTGAGCACTTTTATGTACACTTTTGGATTACTACCTGCTATATACTGAGCACTTTGGATTATGGCTCCTGGTGTATACAACATTATAAAAAAGTTCTTTATCCCCGGGGACACTGCCTTTAAACACACTTGCTCTATATAGGATACTGAGCATGGTTATGGGCACTTGTAGGTGTACTATCGGCTCTATCCAGGATATTCATATGAATGAAACAAAAATGAATGAAAAAATTAAATAAGAGAAAACGAATGTAAAATGAATGAACAAAGAAAGAATTAAAATATTAATGAACAAGTAATTGAAAAAAAAAATGGATTCAAAATGAAATGAATAAAAAAATACTGAAAAAATGAATTAAAAAATGAATGAAAATATGAATAAAAACGAATAAAAAGTGAATGAAAAAATTAAATGAAAAAATAAATGCAAAATGAATTAAAAAATAGATGAAAAGATATATAAAATGAAATGAATGACAAAATCAAATAAAAATAATGAATGAAAAAAAATGAATGAAAAATAATGAATAAAAAATAATTAAAATTAAAAACAACTAAAACTGAGTTAGTGAAAAAATGTAAATGATTAAATGAATAAAAAGTGAATGAAAAAAATTGAAGGGGAAAAATGAATGAAAAATGAATAAAAAAGACTGAATTAAAATGTATGAAAAATAATGAATGAAAAATAATGAATGAAAAACTGAATTTAAAATGAATGAAAAATAGATATAAAATGAAAGAATAAAAGAATGAAAATTGAAGAAAAGAAAATAAACGAATGAAAAATAATTAATAAAAAATGAATTAAAAAAATGAATGAAGAGATTAATAAAAATATTAATAAAATAAAAGCGAATGAAAATTGAATTAAAAGGAATGATGTAATGAAAAATGAATGAAAAATGAATCATTAAATGAATAAAAAGATAAATGACAATCAGTGAATGAGAAAATGAATGAGAAAAATAAATGAGAAATAAATGAAAAGCGTATGAAAAACTAAAAACTGAATAAAAACAATGAATAAAAATATTGAATAAAAAAAATGACTCCTTCCCAAACCTCCGACTCTGACTTGTTTATTACACACTCCTGTGCAGATGAGGGGCGGCTGAAGATTGAGCAACGCTAGCTTAACTACAGACTCATTTTCAGAAGAAGTTCGGCTGCTGATTGAGCAACCCCTACTTCACTACAGACTCATGTTCAGAAGATGTGCGGTTTTGGATTAAGCAACCCCTACTTCACTACAGACTCATGTTCAGAAGATGTGCGGTTTTGGATTAAGCAACCCCTACGTCACTACAGACTCATGTTCAGAAGATGTGCGGTTTGGGATTGAAAACCCCTTGATTCACTACAGACTGATTTTCAGAAGAGGTGCGGTGGAGATTGAGCAACCTGCTCTTTCCGGAATATTAAGCATCTTGGATTGACAACATTTAAACATACTTTTTCTATTAAGGATATTGAACACTTTGGAGTGACTAACTTAAACCACTTACCAGATATTATAATGCATTATTCATTTTCATAACTCCCGGGCATCACCATATATATTTTTAGTATACAATATTTGTTATTAACAACATACAAATAAGTTCTTTCTCCCAGGCAACGCTGCGTTTAAACATACATGCTCTATCTAGGATATTGAGCACTTTTTGATTACTATATATCACATTTCATATGAACTACTGTAATGTTACTATTATGACTCCCGGACAACGCAGCATAGATTTTCTTGTATTAAATAGTATAACAAAAACAATGATGTTATTTTCCCCGGGCTATCTAGGATATTGAGCACTTTTGGCTTACTACCTGCTCTATCCAGGATATTGAGCACTTTGGATTATGGCCCTCGGGAAACAACATCATAAAAAAGACGGAGAAGATCTTTATACTGGGCAACACTGCGTTTAAACACATCTGCTCTATCTAAAATATTGAGTACTGTATTGAGCAATTTTGGTTTTCTACTTGCTCTATCCTGGATATCGAGCACTTTGAATTATGTCTCCAATGGTATACGACAATATAAAAAACGACAGTAAAGTCTTTTATCCCAGGCAACACTGCGTTTGAACACACTTGCTCTATCTTGGACATTGAGCACTTTTAAATTTTAAAGTACCTTCAGGGCATTACCAAAAGAAAAGTGTCTCCCCCTCCTTATTTTTTAGTGAAACAAAAAAATTAAGAGGCCTGCATAGAGATACTGAAACAACCCAAGTTAAATCTAGGAGACTTGTAGAACACTACTGAAATTATATATTACAGATTAAAACTAGCGGGGCTACCCGGCGTTGCTCGGTGTCATAAAAACACATAATTGAAGAAAAATCGCGTGTGTAACATCTATTTCTCTCCCTCTCTCTATAGCCGTCTCTTTATCTTTGTACCTTTCTCTTCCCTGGTCGCCCCATTTCACCGCTACTTTCTCCCTTTGCCTTTTGCGAAAGCTGTCACTTCCCCACCATTCCTCTTCCGCTGCCCAGGGCAAAAGTATGACATGATAATAAACCTTTTGTCTAGAATATTTATTTTAATTTTGATCAAAATTTATAACATGATATTGATTCTAGAAAATGTCTAAACTTTAATGGCTTAAGCTTAAGGGGTCTTAAGAAGAAAATGGAATTCAGAAAATATTTCTTCATTGGTGTCTAATGACTATAAATCAAATTCAATGCAAATTTGTATATCTGAATTTTCAAATCGTAGTTTATGTCCGGATTAAAACCCCGTTAAAATACGCCAAAGAAAGTGAAATTTGGGGAATATTTATTAATTGATGTTTAATACCAAAACACAAAGGCGTTTTTACAACCTTTGCATACAATCAAATTAAACTAAATATAGCCCACATTACGACTTCTTACACAAAGCAGCTGTGTTCTAAAATCAATAATGATCAGTTAATTACTGCAGCGGTGAATCTCGTACATACACATATATAAATAAATATACTTATATATATATATATATATATATATATATATATATATATATATTACTTTAGGAGTGAATCTTGTACATAGAAATATATAAACATATAAATATACCTAATTATATATATATATATATATATATATATATATATATATATATATATATATATATATATATATATATATATATATGAGAGAGAAATTAATTGATTTACTTTCCACTTAAGTTTATATGGAGAACATTCCAACATAAAATTAATGGTCTGTACTTTATTCATTAAATTAATAATATTCCTTGTATGTGAAAGAAGTTGTTTTTTTTTGTATTTAACCAACAATAACTACGCAGCAATTAAGTCGTATAATAGAACATTAATGATTTTTCGCGGTCATTATCATAAATTATCTTTTCTTGTATCATCGAAAATGAATCTATTGGATCCCTTTCATTAAGGACATTGCTTTTCAGGCTGAGCATTCCGATATGAATTAGTGCGAATCATTCCCAGATCTGAATCTTCTATTTGTCTCGCGAGCATTTTTAGCATAACCTTCAGGGAAATTTACACCGTATCATCAGTTACAAAAACAAAATTAATGCAAGTAAGTCTTCTTTTTTACTTTATTCTTTTCTCCTTTAAATCATCAGACACGTTAGTTTTTGTTATTTTTACTTTTCAATACTGGTCTTTTGTAATGTTCGGAAATATCAGGTTCATTTGTGTAGTAAAAAGATTCGCCCACATAACGTGAATAATTTGAACCTTCTGTTTGTCTTTTTATTCAATTATCTATTTTGAGATACTCTCAGCTTGTAGGCTAAACTACTGTCATATTTAATAATTTATAATCTGATATTAAACTAAATTCAAATCTAAATCGGGATTCGGCGCTTGATTTCGTCTTACATTGGCTCAGTCAAATGATACTTGTCTTGCTACGTATGTAAAACATATCTGTGGATAAAAAAAAACATGATAACTACAATTATATAAAATTCACTATATCAACGATAAATGCCATCATATATTTGGTTTAATTTACCCGTCAATATTCTTGGGAAATATATCAGCTCTTATCCTCAGTTAGACGTAAACTATCACATTGTATTATATTGATTCGTAAACTATCACATTGTATTATATTGATTCGTAAACTATCACATTGTATTATATTGATTCGTAAACTATCACATTGTATTATATTGATTCGTAAACTATCACATTGTATTATATTGATTCGTAAACTATCACATTGTATTATATTGATTCGTAAACTATCACATTGTATTATATTGATTCGTAAACTATCACATTGTATTATATTGATTCGTAAACTATCACATTGTATTATATTGATTCGTAAACTATCACATTGTATTATATTGATTCGTAAACTATCACATTGTATTATATTGATTCGTAAACTATCACATTGTATTATATTGATTCGTAAACTATCACATTGTATTATATTGATTCATAAACTATCACATTGTATTATATTGATTCGTAAACTATCACATTGTATTATATTGATTCGTAAACTATCACATTGTATTATATTGATTCGTAAACTATCACATTGTATTATATTGATTCGTGTTGTGTATGTTTGTTTGAATTTAAATTTAGTGTAATAGAACGGTTGAGATTAAAACCGGAGGAGATTTGAAGAGATATAACAATATAAAAATAAAAGATAATATATTAAAAAAAAATAAAAAATAAAACATAAAAAATAAAAATAAAAATATATATAATAAAAAAAGAAAGAAGGGAAATAAAAAATATAAAAATAAAAAGGTTTCTATATAATCACCGTGAGCCAATTTTATGAAGTTGTATCATTGGCCGTTATTGTTTTGGGGTTTGAAGATATGCGTTCTAAAAGGAGGGAGAAAAAGGAAGAAAGAAAAAAAAGTTAAAGGGAAAACCGTTAATTAAATTCGTGTTTAAATTCTTTTAGACAACTTGAAGTAATTTGAATAAACAAATCGCTGGGTCTAAGGGAGGTAACTGTTGGAATTATAAATGGTTTGATGTCGTTTAAATGGATTTGTTAGATCAGTCTAATGACTGATGAATAAATTGTAAAATGGTGGTATATCCTCATAATGACTAGAGAAATATTTTAGTGAAAGTCGAAGTTTTTGCTCTTGAAAATTAATGTGGAAATGGGTTGATAAGGTGTTTGTTCGTAATTTGTTTATATTAGGAATGATGGGGCCAGATGGGGGGGAGTAGCTAGGCTTATGTGAATCGGTCAGTCCAGTTTATGAGTAGTGCTTGTCTCTTGTGGATACATCCCTTAAAGATTTCATCGCGGATATTCAAACAGGCTGTATTCGGATCAAAGATGGCCCTTGAAATGTGGTATTTTTCAGCATCACATGAAGGACATCTGTTTATGGCTGGAGAGAAGCATGGTTTTCTCTCAATTACTTAGTGAAGGGTGTATTTTCTTCTTTAAGTTGCCATATTCGGGTCGCGAGTGCCGTATTTGCCTTGTTTTTTTATCTGAAGGAGTTTCTGTGTGCGTATAATCTTTGTTTGAAGTTTCCCTGCGTCATCCCAATGTATTTTTTTGCACTACCGGTATTCTGGTTTGTGACGGTTGCTTCATATATGATTGAATCGATTTTGCAATTCCCCTCTAGGGCGCAGTTGGTTTTGTCTTTTTGTAATTGCTTTGGGTTCCACAGAGATAATTTTTCTTATTATGGGGGCAGTGGAATATCTGACCTTAACAGAATTTCTGTTAAAAAGTTTGTATAGGTTATTTGTGGGTGGGAAATGTTTGTCGAGTAATTTGAGGAAAAGGTGGCCTACCTTTGTCTTGGTATTGGTGGAATAGGGTGGAGAAAACCAGATCACCGATCTGCTTGTATTGCGGGTTCCCCGTGGTTGGTCTCGGGTGGCGATGTATGAGATCTCTTCTCTGAACCTGCTGTCGCGGAGCGCTTTGTTGTAATATGGTGCTGCTTGGTTGAAAATTTCGGGACTGGATGAGAGGTTTGAAATTCTTTGGCTAATATTATTAACTAAATTTTTAAAGATAGAAGGAAGGTGGCAGGATCCCTTGTGTATGTATTGGAGCATTTTGTTGGGTTTGTGGAAAAGTTTGTGTGTATTGTTTTTAAGGTTCAGTGTGGTATCTAGGAAGTTTACTTGGTCTAAATTAGTTTTAATGGTGATTTTGACACCGAGATTATGGAAGGTGCTTGTTAATTCTTTTCTAAATCTATCTAATGTGTTTCCGTTTTGGTTGCGTGACAGGCAAATCCGTCATCTCTATAGAGACCAAAGAAATGGTCGGGGAATTTATTTTGGAGCGTATCTAATATAAGCAAGCCGACTAAGTCGCAGATGTCTGTACTGTCGTATATAAATTCAAAGTCAGAAATTATTTTTTGACTATAGTGAAGTAATAATGCATAAATATAGGTATATTTAAAATATAGGTATTTAAGAAAACCCCAAATACTGCAGATATTAATATCAGCTCAATTGTGAAACAACGAGTGATCCCTTTTTGAGGGAGTTGCCATCCCCAACACTTAGACCGTTGCACCTAACTTGGACGATCACACAGGGAGACAGTCACGATCGAAATTTCTCACCACTTCAAACGTGTCAGCGCACCAGTCTCGATCATGTTGAGGAAAACTGAGGGTCGGTGTCAAATCAATTCAGTGACAGATGCATGTGATTGATTGAGAGATCAGATCGACTGTCATCGAGATAGGTTGAAACTCGGAACAATGACAGCTGAAAGAGAGAGCCCATATGAAATTGTTTAAATCATGACAAAATCAAAACACTGGTAGGCTGAGAATAACCTTATCTCTCTCTGTCTTTATTTGTGCGATGTATATTCTCTCTCTCTCTCTCTGTCTCTCTCTCTCTGTCTCTCTCTCGCTTATTCTACGACGAATAGATTGAAATCAGTCGGCTTTTAGATGAGCATGCGACGAGACGTGTGGCGCACGCTGAGCATTTTTTCGAGTTTCTAATTATGATTCTTCGGCAAAAATAAATTACATTTTTGGACATATGTTTCTTAACTTGTTAAATAAATATTTCCCAAATAATAACCCATTGCATAAAATATTTAACAAAAACACAATTAAACTTAGTTATAGTTGCACTAATAATTTAGAAAAATATTCAATGGTCACAATAGACAAATAGTAAAGGAAAATGACACAAACAACGTTAGTAACATACAGGATAATAATTGTAATTGATTTAATGAAAAATGTAGTATATCTAAGCACAGTTTTCCCAGAGAATGATCCTAATTTGAAAAGATTCTACATAAGGAGTACTAGTACTGATTTTAAGGATAGGTATAGAAACCATAAATGCTCATTTAACAAAATAGATAGTTATAGAAAGGGAACTTCATTATCTCACATATATTTTATCCCTAAATAGAAATGGCATAGTTCCTGTAGTGAAATGGAGTATTTAGAAAAAGGCACTAATACTTCTGTTTTCTGTGTTTAAATAAAAAAACTGGCTATGAGTTTGTTTCCTAATAAGAATGCTTTACTAAACCATAGGGACGAGGTAGGTTACAATTGCAGGCACTTCAAAAGGTTCACATAAGATAAGAATTGTGAGAACGATGTAAACATAACTTTAAAAAATTGAAAAAATAAAGATTAAAAATTAAAATCACTATCTCTTTAAACATAACATTAAATTATTACAAATAATAAAGAATCGCATAATTAATGTATCATAATTAACAATGATAGGTAGGATTTGATCAACTAACTAGTTAATAAGATAACTGGGTGTAGAGATCTTAAATATGTAATTAATAACATATTTTTTTGTTTTTTTAATGAAAATAAAGATAGGTTAATCAAAACCACTATTAATTAAAATGTTGGACATGTATAGATATTAATGTTAGTATTATAAATATAGTTTTCAGATTATTTTAGTAGGTTATTATTATTATACATAATAGGTTTTGTAACTGATCGTATTTGTATAACTCCGGATGATGGGATAACTATTAGTAACCAGGAGATCTATAAATTAATAAGTTACAAGGTTTAGACTTTATATTGAAAGAAGAGATTTGTTGAAGGGCGAACATAATGATAAAATTAGTGAACTTAAATTAATACCAATTAAACGTCCATTAGGCTAAATCAATATAGATGGGCACATAATTTAAGATCACTTCAAAGAGAGAATATAATAAATCTAAAATAAAATAAAATAAATATATAATTCCTTTATAAAATAACGCAAAATAATTACAAATAATAAAGTATTAAGTAGATTATCATAAAGAACTAGATAAAAATAACAACTAGTCGATATTAAAAACTTGGTTTCTAATTCTCAACTATTTAGGGGAATAATATTATTGTTGGATCAGCTTTGTTCGTAGGTAAATATGATTAATAAATAACGATTGTCTTAATGTATATAACCCTCTATTTGGCGGCTTATGACGATAAGAAAAATAAAATAAAATGAAAAGTTTAAATCCCTTAATACATTACGCAAAATAAATAAATAAATATATATAGATAGATAAATATATATATATATATATATATATATATATATATATATATATATATATATATATATATATATATATTGTTTGTTTATATATCTATATAGGTGTGTATGTGAGTGTATGAGTGTGTGCGTATAGCGTGGGTGTATGTGTGTGTGAGTGTGGATTTGTGTGGGTGCGTGTGCGTGTGCATGTAGTTAAGGAAGGGGAGACGGACCGATTCTAGCCAGTCATGCCTATAATTTGAGCTGACCGACTTTCTTAAGTGTCGATAGGTAGGTGTCAAAATGTCATCTTACGCAAAAGGGTTTCTTGTCTAAAAAATGTTAAATGTAATATGTCTGTTCGTTTTTGTCTTTTTTTTATGATTGTATATTGGCGGATCTAATCTTTGCTCATCAGAATATCCCCGAGGAGAAGCCGAAGAGGTTCTGAAATAATTGTCGGATACTCAAACTATATTTATTTTTATATATATATATATATATATATATATATATATATATATATATATATATATATATATATATATATGGGAGCGGTTGAGTTACCTACTAGACATCATCATCGAGTGTCTTCGGTCTCTCTGTACAGAGGTATGTCAGGACAACCTGACATGAGGATACTTCACCCTACACGTAAACCCTGACAAAATATTCAAAATAACATAGTATTCACAGCACAAATAAGATCCCCTCAGCACGGCCATATACTTGCTCATACAAGGAATAGTACACCTTTTCCGAGTGATGTTATCTCAAGTAAAACCACTTATCTGGATACTTCACCAGGTTAGATGAATATTTGTCCTGGAATCTGGTAAGACCAAGAGACCACAAGAAAGATATACTAAAACATTGTTAACTGGTCAATTGGGGAGAGAGAATTAATGTTCCTAACTTCTTTACTAACTCAACGTTAACCAGGTATAGGAGAACTTTAATGGAATATTCAAATATCTATGTACCTCATATGGCGATCAAGTATTAGCTCCAGGAAGGGGCCCCTTTATTTCTGAGAACTTTGACTGAAGTAAAATGAAACTGTGATTAGCATGTTGTTTGTGTGTTTTCTGTGTGTTTGATCGTCCGATGGGAAGGCTTTGTGTGAGGCCTGCTTTTTCTCTGCGTGTGAGGCTTCCGAGAGAACCCTGTAGGACCTCAGCTGGGTAAACCTGGCGGCTCATGGAGGCTCGAGATGAGTCTTCCCTCAAATGTTGTCGATTCCTGCGAATTTATTTTCCTGATGGAGTCTGCACCGTGTAGGATCTAAGTTCCATACACACTAGTGTGACAACTGCGGGTGACCATTTCCCACCATCCTTCTCCAGTACTCAAACATGCTTTTCAACTTGCAGATTGGGTTGATCTCTGACATGCTAATCATAATACCTTTTTTGTTCGGTTTGCCTTTGGTATAGGCGAGATGACACTTCTTCTCATTGTTCGGTACGGTTGGCACATCTTACTGAGAGGTTCCCTACCAACTTCTTGTTATACAGCAGCTCACCATGGGACGGGGTTGTATGGTTTATCAGAGTTGTTCGGAGACATGATAAACCATGTCCAGGTCACGCCCACTTGAGGTGGATTTCTGGATAACCAATATTATGGTCTGTACACAACGCTCAGCCAGGCCATTCGATTCTGGATATCGGGGAGATGAGGTGCGATGTTCAAAACCCCATTCCCAGCGAACCACTTAAAAAGAGCAATGCTAAAATGTTGGCCATTATAACTGTCACTCCAAAATGTGTATGGTCAGATCTATGATTTCCTGGCTAGAGAAGTTGTTTAATTTTCTGACAAACGAATATTTGGAGTAGTAGTCAAATATCATCATGTATAGTTAGATCCATTGTAGTGGAACAGGTCTGTAGCCATTATCTGCCATGGTCTCAGGGGAATCTTGTGTAGCATCAGTGATTCCACACTCTGCGATTTCTGGTTTTCCTAAAACTGATCAGGGTACGCATTCGCTAGCTCCTTGGCTGAGCCTATCTGTGCAGGGGCTTTCTGGATATCGCAGTGCAGTGTTACCAAGCCTAGGTCTCTGAGAGAAGGTAATCCTATAATGATAGGTCCTTCTGATGTCACCACAAAGAATTTTACGATTTCCAAGGCTCCCTTATGCACGGATCCATGTTAAGTGGTGCTGGATCCGTTGTGCTCACTGAGTATAGTTTTTTCACTGTGCGTCGTACGACCCTGGAACATATTACGGAACGTTCGTAGAGGGAGGGTATTGCCTTCGGCTCCCGTGTCGACCTTTGCTCTTAGTTTGTGGGTGCCTGATCTGTTGGGAAGCTTTATACGAAAGTCTGCGGAGGCTTTGATCAGAGTGTCACCCTGTGACTG
Organism: Sepiola atlantica; assembly: GCA_963556195.1. Taxonomy (NCBI): domain Eukaryota; kingdom Metazoa; phylum Mollusca; class Cephalopoda; order Sepiida; family Sepiolidae; genus Sepiola; species Sepiola atlantica. Next base: position 45,200,402 of record OY744540.1, read on the forward strand.
AATCGCATCGAAAGACAATTCTTGGAACTGTTCGTAGAGTTCATCGTTGTCTATCTGACGGGTATTTACAAAGTAGACACGGTCCCCGCGCTTCTTTTCCTGGTACTTGCTCTTGGCTCCCAGATATTCTGTTTTGACGCGGGACTCCCTTGATGAGTATTTCCACTCCTTCTCCCTTTTATTGGTGCACCCCTTCGCCCAATGATTTTTCTGTCCACATGCTGAACATGTGGTACCCCATGCCGGACATTTTCCGTTTCTGTGGGTCTGTGTGCTGTCGCATCGTTTACAGCTGTTCTGTCCGATGGCGTCTATTTCCTTGCTTGTTCCTTCTTGGAGCTCGGCCAGTTGTTTCATGTGGCTTAAGGAAGCTTCGTGTATCCTGCCCCTATTTTGAGCTTCCTGGAGTGTAAGCTTCGCCTTTTGCCAAGAGCTGCATCTGTAATTCCGGGTACCTCGTTCCACTCATGACTTACTCTATAGACCTTTCTTCCGTTTAAAAGGGCATCTCAGCACTTACACTTGTTCGCCTGCAACCTGCATCTGGTCAGAAAGTCGTCGATGCTTTCAGTGTCCATTTGCGTGCGTACTGACGCAGGTAGAAGCGTGCGATACGAAAATTCACCTGAACTTCTAATTGTTCCCCGAATTTTCTCCACATCACTCCTGACTCATTCCGGTTGGCTTCGTTTTCGAACGTCCAAGCGTTGTACCTTCTAAGACTTCTTCTCTAGCCAGCAACAGAATGTGGTCAACATGTCTATCTGCTGAAACATTTTTGACCAAAAGGTTGAGGTTACAACGTTGTTTGAAAAATCTGAATTAATCACTCAGAATTTTAGACGTCCAACACATCACCGTCTCACATGATTTCATAACCATCATAATACAAACACACAAACAACCTTGACAGAAAATACGGTACCGATAAACATATAGTATCGTAATTCACTTGAATAATTTTTTTTCTGAACAGAAAATGGCAGCTCTATTGTATATTCCTTCTCCGTTGTTCACCGTATTATATCTTTTGGTATTCTTGTTTTGGTATATTTTATTCAAGATGGCATCGTCCATGTTACCACGTGCGATCTTTTGATATGCTCTGGCGTTCCGTGTTTGGTCGAGATACCGCTTCCTGCAGTAAAAAAATATATTTATAGCTGGGTGCCGTCTTATGTAAGGGTTCATATTACTACTGTAACCGCTGCCACTATGTTATGGTATCTGAATACATATTAAAGGCATGTTAAGGACAAGTCGAACACACAACATACGATTTCAATGCGGCCCGATGTGCATGCTTTATTGAACTGCTGGAATGGGGGGGGATAACACTCTCTTAGTCCTTCTTAATTGGAGAATTGTACTAAGGGGATGTTACTGGGTGTAAAACATCACACAGTAGACACGTGTCCAGAATAAGAGCAGCCTCATTTGGCTGTAATTTCGATATTACTTAGAAATCTCCCTCATTTTATTATTTTTATTATTATTCAAAGTAGTCTCAACTTTTGGAAGCTTTTAGTTGTTTTTTTTTTTTGAACATCAAGTCAATTCCCTTGACCTTAGATATTCAAGCTGTACCTTAACACTTTCACCGTTCCTAATAGGCAATCCTTTTGCACAATTGGAAAAGAAATTGTCTCGTCAATTTGTTTTAGCCATTTATGGTGGCTTTTCGTTATGGTTCCAAGCGCTCCAATTAAAACGGGGATCCCCTTTACTTCTTTACATTTCCATAGTCTAACTAATTCCCATTTTAGATCTTGATATTTATTTATTTTTTCGTGTTCTTTCTCCTGCATTCTGGTATCGAAGGGGTAGGCTATATCTATGATTAAGCAAGTTATTATTATTATTATTATTATTATTATTATTATTATTATTATTATTATTATTATTATTATTATTATTATTATTATTATTATTTATACTCACTGGGAGTTATCACACAAGTCATCGTCAGTGATTGCTCACTGGTGTCTGAGTGACAAAAAGCCTCCCCAGATTTCCAGTACTCTCCACCTCTTTTCAATTACCACCGCAAATGATCTTGCGGTATCACAACAGCCGTCTACCATTGATTTCTCGCTGGTAACGGCCATTGGTCTCCTCTGGGATTTAGGTTGCAATAATCCTCCCCAAGGTCCCAGTACTCTCCGCACACTTCCAGTAGATGTCTGGTTAGTGCTCTCCATCATCGACCCTTCACAACTATTTTTGTGGTATCAGCCGAGGCTGGTGCAATCACTTTGGGGGGGGGGGCGGTATGAGATTTTTTTGCAGTTTCCGTTCCTTGATTCGCGTGGTGGTGTTCTTCTTATGTTTTTTTTCTTATTGTATCTTCATGTGACTGGCTACCGTTCTCAGCCTAAGTGATTTTCTTAAGATTGCAGCTGTTTAGATCATTGCCGTCCTTTGTAATGTCTCAGTGATCCATTTTGTTCCAATTTTCCCACAGTCTTTTTTCCAGTTTCATGGGGGGGGGACTGTTCCTAGTGCTCGTGCGATTATTGGCATTATATTGACTTTCTACATGCTCCATATTCCTTTAAGTTCTTTGGCAAGTTCCGTGTATTTTTTTCGTTTTTCCATTTCCTTTATTTTAACGCTTTTGTCTGCTGGAACGGAAAACTCTACGATTTGGCAGGATACTTCCTAATTGTTGACTATTATGACATTCGGTCTCCTTGCTTGTATGAATTTATCTGTTTGCACCTCCATATTCCAGAGTATTTAGTGATTTTACATTTTCCAGTACTGTCTCCGGTTTATTTACCATTTGTCCGCGTGTTTGAAATGCAGTTGTTTGCATAGTTTCCAGTGTACTGATTTCCCCGCGCAGTCGTGCCTGTTCTTGTATTTTGGAGGATTAGTTTGCTACATTTACTTATTATGTGATTTACTTATTCGTCCTTTTGTTCACACAATCTGCATTTAATGTTTTCCTGGGATTTATCTATTTTAGCTTTAATGTAGTTTGTCATAATCGCATTGTTCTGTGCAGCTGTCAGTAGAGAATCCGTTCCTTTCTTCAGGTGTCTTTTTCTTAGCAATACCCACCAATGTTATTTGGTCTCTTCTTTGGTTATTCTAATGAAACGCCCATGTAGCTGTTTTCTTCCTACTTTTCTTTTCTTGTCTTTTTGTTTCTGGTTTCGGTGCTTCCCGAGTTGTTCATTGGGACGATGTCTCTTGCTGCGGTGATCAGCCTTTCTGTATTCTAAGTATTGTATTTTTCCAGATCTTATTTTGTATCTTCCACACAGTCTTCTATACTAACTAGTCATTTGACCCTTCGTTTCTTTTCACGTAGAGTCTATCCGTATCGTCTTTACAGTGTAGTGCGTTGTGCATAGTCATGAATTTTCTCGTCTTCTGGTCAAGGTGCCTGAGTTTTTCTTTAGTCCAGCTTATGAATGATCCAGTGTATGTTATTGATACTGCCCGGGTGTTTATTCCTTTTACGGTATTTCTGCTATATAATTTTGATTCTAAGAATTTCCTTGTTCTTCTCAGGTATTCTTTTCCAATATTCTCTTTCATTTCGTATATTTGATGGTGTCTGCTTCCATATCCCCCAAATATTAACAGCTGCTCTGTTCGCCTAGCGCCGTCATTTCCTCGTGGTTGGGCAGTTCCATGCCATCTATTGTCTCCAGTTTTCCCCTTTTCATCTCTAGCAATGTTATGTCCTGGTTGAAGATTCTGGTCGCATTTATCAACTGTTCCAGTTACTTATTTCTTTTTGCAAATAGCTTCAGGTCGTCCATACACATCAGTTGGTTTATTATTTGTTCTACGTCTGTAAACTGGTATCCGGCATCACATATCCTCAGTATGTAGTTGAGTTACATCATGGCTATGATAAATAGTAGTGATGATAGGGAATCTCCTTGGGAGATGCCTCTCTATAATTTTATTTCAGCTGTCAGTTTCAAAGTTTACACTGATTTCTTAATGAGATTGATAATCCTGTCGGCTATCTTGTACACTTTTAAGCATTCAAGCTTCGGAGATTATGTCGTATGCTTTCTTGTAGTCAATCCACGCCGTAGATATATTTTTTCTGCTTTTTAATTCCTTCAGGATCATTTGATCTATGTATAGCTAATCATACGTCTCTATTTTCCTTTCCCAGCATCTTTTTCGTTCCTAAGGGAGTAGTCCATGATTGTTCAGGTAGAAGTATATTTGTTCTGTCAGTTGTACCGTTAGTATTTTCCACATTGTTCATAAACAGGTTATTAGTCTGTAGTTAGTTGGAATCGTTCCCTTTTTGCGTTTTTTTTGTATTAGCGTTGCCCTTCCTTTAGTTATCTACTCTGGTACATTTGTTTTATGGATACATCCTATTATTTTCTGCTTTAGCCTTTCGTGTAGGGTCGTGAATTTTAAAACCAGTATTATTATTATTATTATTATTATTATTATTATTATTATTATTATTATTATTATTATTATTATTCAGATGTCATACTGTATTTCTGTTAATAACAACATTTTCCCCTATCTAATGACCCTTTTGTGCCGACAAAAGGTTCCAGATCAAAACAGTGTATGTATATATATATATATATATATATATATATATATATATATATATATATATATATATATTAAGGGCCACCATAGACCCAAATACAGTCTGTTTTAATATTCGAGATTAAATCTTTAAGAGATGTATCCACAGGAGACAAGCACTACTCATAAACTGGACTTACCGATACACATAAAAGCCTAGCTACACTCCCTCTGCCAAATACATAACCCCATAATTGCCCCATTAACTACCGACTTCCACTCCAGAAATGTTTCCAAGTATCACTCCTCATAAATAGAAATGAAATAAAAAAATACGAACAAATACCTTAATCAAACCATATCCACACTACTTTTCAAGAGCAATAATTATAACTTTCCCAAAAATATTAAGAGGGTAACACCCCCATTTCACAACATTATTATTACTCTCATAAGCCCCCACCATTCCTCGGTGATAATGCTAATCTCCCATATCTCCCAAACAGATCCAATCTTGCCGACACAATCCTTATTCTTTTCTCTAAACCAGCATACCAATTTTATCACCTCCATAAGTATTCAGTATACCTTAGTTAATAATGTTAAATCCCGAATACAAACCATTCAGAAACCGTCCAGAGTTACTGTCCTTAGACCGCCCGGATGATATCTTTATTTAAATTCCTTTGGGATTGATTTAAAGTCCTTTAATTCAGGATTTAAACACGAATTTAATTAGCGTTGTTCCTTTTAACCTCTTTAATCCTTAAACTCATTTCCTCTCCATACTTTCTTTAGAAAACACATCATTAACCCCCAAAACAGTAACGGTCAAATATACGATACTCATAATATTGACTAACGGGATTTATATAGAACTATTTTTAATTTTTAATTTTTTAATTTTTATGTTTTTATATTTCTTTAAATCTTCTCCGGTTTAAATCTCAACTGTTACTTTTCACCCTTCCCCTTTTTTCAAACCTTATAAAACCTTCCTTACACTAAATCTAAACTAACATACATAACATTCTAATCAAATAACGCGTTCAAACGAGAGTGACACGTGACTTCATATTTCCGAAACAGATGACAACAAAAGCTAAAGAGAGCCGGATGGCTAAGTCCTTCTGTGCTTGAAACCAACTGTACGAATGTTGTACTAATTTTTCTGTACCAAAATAAGTAAATATTACGCTCTTAATTTATAATTTTTAACTGTAATTCTCAATTAATCGCGCACTCTGCTGGAATTTTTCCTGCTATATCAGAAAGAAGTTATATATATATATATATATATATATATATATATATATATATATATATATAATTATTTTTATTTATAAATACATGCACATAATATGCGACATTAGCATGTCGATGTTATTGATAAACAGCTGTTAAAAGCTGCGATTACATCAGGAAGAATAATAACCTGATCCTTCCATTAGGTCATATTTATAAGCCCGGTTGAAATTCTTTGTATTTTTATTCTGTGGATATTACTTTACCTGAATGACTATATATATATATATATATATATATATATATATATATATATATATATATATATATATATATATATATGTGTGTTTCATCCGGAATCGTCAAGCCGGTCGCAGGATTCGAAACCCTGTTTTTTATTATTAAAATTCCGACATCTTAACCCTCACGGCCATCATGGGCAAATCCAAAAACCGTGAGAGTTTTAAACCAATTGTAGCCTAGTTCATTTTTCTATTTAATTATTTTATTTTTCTTATGTATTGTTATCCTTAAGTAAAGTTTGGGGGTTCTTTAAAGTTTAGAATTTCAATATTCTCATTCAGACATAATCTACACGGGTCGACGAAATTTTTACATGTACTGACCTGTCGTACTATTTTTCATTCGATTATTAGCGAGTGTCTGCTTTGTTTGAACTCCCAGTGCTGTTTTTATTCGGCGTTTTCATTCAATAACCAAAAGGAAACATCACTCCACCATAACAGTATTTCTATCCGGAATAAGTATTTTCAGAAAGGACGGAAGCGAAATACATTATATTCGTATACAGAACATGGTACACGGATGAAAAGGATAAGATTATAACACAGAATTAAATAGCTATTTGTCAGATGCATTGCTATAGCGTTTTAAATTTAGATATATATATATATTACTAGTTTTTGCTTTGTATCTTTTCCATTAGGTCATACTTTTGTATTAATCTCCCATGAAATATTTATTTTATAAACTCTCCTACACTTTTTACACGGGAGAAACAATCGACGTTGGTATTTCAATTTTATTTAACTAGCAAATATATGCTCCCTCTGGTCTCATATTTTACTAAGCTAGAAGGATTATATAATTGGGGAAAATACATATAATACGTGGTTAAAGCAAAATAAATTGTTTTGAACTATTAAAATAATTTCCAACGCTATTGATAATGTTTACCCATTCTCTTTTATTATTATCACCTATGTTTGAATGTATGTTTTGAAACAAGACGTAAAGTATAAATATATTACGTCAAAGCTATAATTATTTGTTAAGGTAATGTTTTAAGCTCTATTTATAAGAAAGTCCAAATAGGTCAGTATGTAGAACCTCAGTCTAAAGGATTCAACTTTTCGGTTTTAATTTGCGGTCATGACATCCGCTTATTTGTTGGGAATTTATTCTATCATCCATTTCTAAAAGTAATTACGATAGCAGATATTTTGAAATGAGACAAATTCTGCAATGTATTTAATACATTTAAAAAGATTGGACTGGGGGACAGACAGAGAAAAATTCCATTAATAGAAGAAGCGAATACAGATTTAAAAACATTAACATTCTATATAATTCAATAAACACTTAGTTCACTAAAATCAATTGAGTAATGCAAATAAAACATTTCTTTACATGTTTTATTATTGGTTTTATGAGTTTCCTTGATAATGCCTTTCGTTAAACATGATCCGAATGTATAGACGCTTTTATTACTTATGCTTTGTTATTAGCAACAACGATCATTGAATCAAACTGTAACGATGATCAACGTTTTTATAATTTTATGTTAAAATTACATTTAGAACCACAAACTAAATATATGCTTTCTCCGATGTAAATATTTAACATTTTCTGAATATGCATATGTATTAATTCTTTTCTTTTAAGCATATCTTTCTTATTGATTACCAAATTTATTACTTACATTTAAGTGAAATGTGAAATAAATAAATTATAAATCTAAAATATGGCATAATTATTTATGAAAAAGACTTTAAATTTGATTCTCGATAACATCGTTTTTTTTTAAATAGATCCACCAGTAATGTAAACTAAACTATTTTCAGTTCCCATTTCGTTGATGTTTAAACTTTTCTACGATGTCTTTTTTTCTGCATTCATATTTATTATTTTATCATCGTTCATGATATAACTTTATTTGGAGCATAGATATAAAAATCAAAATAATAACACATGTTCGTTTCTCTAATTTAATTTCTAATTTTGTTCTAATGTTTGTGTCGCGGTTTTAAATAACCGTATTATAGATTAATTTTTAAACAATGCTGAATCAATGCCTGCAGTTTGAACTCTTATTATTTGCAGTAATTAAAAGTAATGTGTTTGGTGCTCACTATGTAAACCACTGTATGAGCTCGGTACGATAGTAAACAAACACCGCAATATGTTTGGTTTCAATTAGTCAGCAATAAACTAATGGATGGCTTCTTCCGCCTTCTCTGATTTCGCCTTCATTATAATTGAACAATTCTAGACAGACCGTTATTTTGATGTGCTAAATTGAATGTCAAATGCCAAACGTCTCATCATTGGCCAATCTGAGAGATTTTAAGCTCTTATAATTGGTTCTAACAGAATGTACAACGCTAATAGGTTTTGCTTCAAGGTTGCATTTCCATTTGAAATTAACAATTACACTGTCAGAAAGACACTGGTGTTTTCCTACACGAATTAATAATGTGGTCTCGCTAGAAATACTTTTTTTTATTCGCCCCAAACAAGGTACATTGAAACTGGGACGTAAGAGGTTACTATTAGGGACCATGCCTACAGGGATACTCTAAGTAGGGAGAGAGCAGCGAGACGTCTGTTCACATTACATTTAAATTTCTGCATGTTAGCAGAAAGGCAATTCCAAAGTCTAGCCGTTCGAGGGAAGAAACTATTAGATGAGTGAGCTTTACGGTATATGGGGACATCTAGAGTAAAGGGGTGTGATTTTGCTGCTTCTCGGGTTAATCGGGGATATTTACGTCGTGGGAGCACAAGTGCTACGAGTTTGTCAGAGCACATTCAATTAAAGTACTTGTAAAACAAGTACAGGGGTGCAACATTGCGGCGATGGGACAGAGGTTGGAGATTGGTTGACAGTGCGGGACCTATTCGATTGGAGACTCTTTTTTGGACCCTGTCTAATAGGGAGAGACTAGTGGTTGGTGCAACAGCAAAAATGTGGCAACACTACTGCTATGGCCCTGTTTAAGGGTCGGAACGAGACCACGGACACGGGGTTTAAGTAAAACAAATATATTGGAGAAAAGTATATACAACAGAGAAACAAGATAAGTAGGTCGTCAGTACTGACTGGCAGTGTAGAGTGGGGTTGAATAAACGGTATTTAATTGCTTCCCGCCGCAGCAATATGTGATACAAGGTCGGAAGGTGGGGGAAGAATCAACCCTGCACCCCTAAAGGAGGAGAACTCTGGCCTAGCCAACATAGCCTGCCCACCCTCGTCGGCATTCCCCGGTAGAGCGCCTCATGCAGAAAGCAATAAACTTACTCCACCCCAAAGAGGAAAGGCAAGGCCTGGGAGGGTGCACCCTGTAGGACAACCCAGGACCGAATTCCCTAGCCCGACCAATAAAAGGCCATCGAAATGGCTCAGTCACTGCTGGACTGAATGTCGAAAACGAACTTACGACTGGTATCATCTTACTCCATCTCGAAACTCTCAATCAACCGAAGTTAATGAGAGACTGAACAGGCTGGGCTTGCATCAACAAGTGAGAAGCGTAATGCTTTCAGTATTTATTGAGAATGGACGAGTCCAAATGTCCGTCATAGGTACGGCACCATAACCCCTCTCTCCCAAGCTTGACCTCCTCAAGAGTCTAGTATTGTTTACTTTTTGGATTGATGCTATTCTGAGGTTGCTTGAGATAGCTGTATGTCGAAAGTGTTACTTTTGGATGCCATAACCTCCTCCTGGGTAGTGCTGTCGGTTTATTACGATAGTCGTTCCCTAATTTGGGTTATGTCTCTCCTATAGGAGAACTGATGGTCTCTATCAAATTCAGATTTGATATTCTCCAGCTTTTATTTTAGATGTCTGACTTTGAATCACATCTTCAAATTTTGAAAAATGTCGCCTTTTCTTCGGCATTCAACTTCAAGACACGTCTTATCTTTTATAGTTTTTAGTTCTTCAGAAAACTCTCCGATTTGTAACTTTAGTAATTGTAGTTCCTTTAACTCTGAGTTCACTCTCATTAACCTTCCACTGGTTACTCAAATAATTTGGCTTAATTTTTTTAGTTTGGTGTTCGATGTTTTCAGCGTGTATTTTGTTTCCTTATGTGATTTAATTTCTGCAATTTCTGCTGGCAATTTATTTTGAGTCCATTTCATACGATTAATCGTTGAAACAAAATCTGCTTTTCGTTTTTCTGATCCGGTCGTCAGATTTATTTTGTTCTGGCAAAAAATCTTCGTTAATAATCCCCATAATTTGAATAGTCGAATAAAGTCTACGCCAAATAATTGCATGTGTTTTTTATATGTATATTTTTACTTTTTTCGTCGTTCTATTTAAAGTCATATCGGTAATTATTTAGCCCTCGAAATTTGTTTTTTCACCAGTCACTGTTCTAGTAATTTGATTGATTCTTAATATTGTCGGTTTTCCCAACCGTCTTCATGTCTACATGTTAATAATTGACACGTCTGAACCCGAATTCAATTGTAGTTTTACTTTTTTATTTAAAATTTTAGCCTGAACATTATAGGATTATAATATTGTTGCCATGTTTGATAATATTTACCTGCGTTTTATTTCCTTTCATTGTTCTACAATGCGAACTTTTGTGTCCGATTTTATTTACAAATCAGGCAGGTTTTACAACGAAATGGGCATTTTGTTATCTAATGCAGGCTTCCGCACCGATAACAAGGGCTTGCCGGTAATTTATTTTTTAAGGCTTGTTTGTCTTTGAGGCGTGAAAATCCCGTTTTTTGCTTTAAATAGTTTTTGGATGAGAGTTGAATTTCGATTTTTGACACACTTTTCGTATGTGTGCAATACCTAACTCTTCGATGTCTTTCGAATCCTGCTTAACACTCACAAATCTAATTTCTGCAGTGTTAAGTTCGGTTCATGTTCTTATTTATTTAGAACTCTACGCCTTATTTAAGCGTCTTTTCCTGATGCCAATCCTTGAACAAAGAGTAAGCATCTAAAATTATCAGCACTAAGTTCGGATAATTTAAAGTCGTCGCAGTGCTTATTTACTACTGATGCGAACATTGAATAATCTTCGTCGTATTTTCTACTAGGTTTAAACACTTCCATCGTTTGTGAAATAACGAAGTCTTTGAGTTAAAAAAACTCTGACGGTTTTCGCAAAATTCAAATCGCTAGTCTTTCGAGGAAAATTGAAATCTACGAACTTAGTACGTTCGGTGGTGTCTAATTTCCTAAGTAACAAGCGAACCTTTTTAAAGTCGTCTCAGTTTTCGCAATCAATTTTTATAAGTCTTCATATCTTCTAAAATACGAAACAGAAGTTTTCTCCTCACCAGGGAAATACTTGAAGTTGTCGATGGTACTCCATACGGCATTCTGCGAAAAAGCAATATCGTTTTCGTTACTTTGGCCTCTAATCGATATTGTTTGCATCTTTTCGTCAGCTTCTTTCCTGTGTTCGAAAAGAATTTTGTCAGTTTCTCTCTTTTGTTCTATAAGTTTGTCGTCGGCTTCTTTCTTTTGCTCTATAAGCTTTTTACTTTGTTCTAGAAGAAGCTTTTGACATATTTTTCAGTTTTCTATAGTCTCTCGTCTCCATCTTTATTATTTTCGAATGGCTGTTGTATTTGGAATTTTACTAATTCTTCAATCGTTGCATTAAATTCTTCCATATTTTAAAGGTTGTACTTTTTTGTTAAAAAGTAAATGTTTCTTTTTGGTTACAGCTTGCTTAAAAAGTTATTTTCTTAAGATTATGCTTGCTAGACGTAATCTTAGTTGTAAAAGAGTATAAAACCTTTTTTCTTTTTTCTCGATAAAAAATCGCTTTTACGCGTAAGGCCTGGAAAACAATAAAAATACAGTTTCAATTTTTTTTTTCTTTCGGCAGAAGTAACTTTCTTTCTTTTGGAGAATTAAAAAAAAATCATGTATTGCCTTATTGTTAAATATTACAGCAGTGTCGGAATAGCAATTAAAAACAAAAATCACTGACCTTTCTTCGATTAAAAGAATAATAAGTTGGTCTTACGTGTATTTCTTTTTTTTTCTCTTTAAGGTTTTTCATAATCAATTTTGTCGCCCCTTGTGGCGTCCATTTTAAAGGTTCTCCCGAATATTTTACTGTGACCACGCTATGAGTCTATCTTAGTGGTGTAAGTTTGAAATTTGAAATCCCATGTTGCCGGTTGTTGTGTGGTCTTTTATTGAAGGTTCTCAAGAAAAATCCTTAATTTTTTTTGCCCGTGTAAATTCTAATACTTCGTAGCCAGTTTTTTGTGATGTCCTTTTAAAGTTTTTTTCTCCCAAGTGTAAATTCGAATACTTCGTAGCCAGTTTTTGTGAGGTCTTTTTAAAGGATTTTCGCGAATTGCTGTACGGTCCTGTGTAGATACGAATATCTTGTCGACAGTTGTTGTTGAGTACCGTGTAAGTTCGAATACTTTGTTGATAATTGTTGTGGTGGATCTGGATGTCTCGTTGCCAATTGTTATGGTCCTGTTTAGGGGCCGGAATGAGAAGACAGACACGGGGTTTTAGTAAAACAAATATATTGGAGAAAAGTATATACAACAGAGAAACAAGAGAAGTAGGTCGTCAGTACTGACTGCAAGTGTAGAGTGGGGTTGAATAAACGGTATTTAATTGCTTCCTACCGCAGCAATATGTGATACAAGGTCGGAAGGTGGGGGAAGAATCAAGCCAGCACCCCTAAAGGAGGAGAACTCTGGCCTAGCAAAAAGACTGAACGTGCTGGGATTGAATCAACAAGTGAGAAGCGTAATGCTTCCAGTCTTAACTGAGAATGGACGAGTCCAAATGTTCGTCATAGGTACGGCACCATAACTAATGCTCCATGCATGAGCGAATGGTGGTTTTGTAGAGGTATATAATATTGCCAATTGTGAGTAGTTTTCTCGCGCGGTAGAGGGAGCCCACCTTCTTTGCAGCAGACTTGGCAGTATCTCATATGTATTTATTCCAATTCATGTTACCTGTGAATGTTTGGCTGAGGAGTTCGTATAATGAACTTTAAAGTAGTGTTATTAGCAATGGCAATTGGTGGTTGAGAATGTTTCTTTTAATTGGTAAAGGAAATAAGTTTTGTCTTAGTAGTATGAAAAGTTTACCATCCATTTATGCCCCCACTCCACTACAGACTGAGTGTCGTTTACTAAGGTTTCAGATATTGCCTTGTATATGTGTACATTCGTTTTTCTAACAGGGTGGTGTCATCAGTAAACATACTCATCTTGGACACAGTTTCACCATGAAGGTCGTTTATGAATATCTGGAATAATAAACGTCCAAGAATTGACCCCTGTGGAAAACCCGCGTTAATATCATGTTGTTTGGATTTCAATAAACCCCCTGGCTCTGATGTACACGCAGGCTTACATATTCAAGCGCTGTATAATATATGTATAGGAAACAATACATTTTCGTTTTCTATACACACGTACACATATTCGTAAACACGCCAATACACATAGAAATGTGTACATATTTCTACTCAAAATTAATGTGATTGTTTAGGTCTGACAGCCATCGTCACCAGCTGACAATGGTGATCAAATTATCTGCAGCCACCCGCATCTCAAATGACGTACACGCAGTTGTCATCACAACATGGCTATTAAGCTCGAAAACTCAATGCGCTAAATAGAAGGTATTTGTCAAGGGAATGGTTTTAGGAATAAGTGCATTTTGTGTTTATTTCCTGGGAAGATAAAGTATTAATAGGCATGGACGTTTGAAGAGTTCTTATTCAATTCCCTTTTTCTTGGTATGGCAATTTGGTATACCAATGACTATCATATCTGTTGAGCGTAGATGTTAACACGAGAAGAACATTCACACATTTAAAAGAATCTAAAATCTTCAATTGAGGATCGCTGCCCCGTTTGCAATTTAGTTAAGAAACGGGACGGCTCATCACATTTGCATACACATACGTCCATTAGCAGAAGATATTTATCTCTATTTGCCCGTCACACATCCTCATAGATCTTCTTTTCTCTCTATCGAATCTATATATAAACTTACTATCAGACAAGAATCATCCCACTTTCAAACAGCTGAACATTTTAATCAGAGCAAAAGAACAAATTAAAAGTAAGACACACCAAATTCCCGCCCTTAAAATACATATTAAAATTCCCGCCATCAATATGCATATTAAAACTAAACACACACAAATAGGGTCTGAACTCCAATGTGAGTGTTTTTAATATATATCAATTTTTTACGGACTGAAAAGGATTTCATTTTAACTATGAACAAATTACTTGTACTTAACGGTAATAAAATATGATAGACGCGTGTAAATTGAAGACGACATATCTTCATCTTATGTAATAAAAGTGTAACGTACGTGTGTCCGGCTCGCTTCAATAATTGCAAATATGATTTTTATGAGAAAAGAAGCAGATAATAATAAAAATGAAAGCAAAAAATTATTTCACTTCTAACATAGACACAAAAAATTCCCTTATTATTATTATTATTATTATTATTATTATTATTATTATTATTATTAGTATTAGTATTAGTAGTAGTAGTAGTAGTAGTAGTGTTATATGTAATAACTCGTTAACGATTTTTTCCAGTTGCCAGAGAAAACCAGAGATGAAGTGATAGAGCGAGATAGGATGAGAAAGAATATATAGAGGAGAACGGAGATAGGAGAATAGGGAAAAATGTGAGAGAGGGGTGAGGGAGAGGGGAATAAATAGAATGGAGGATAGAGAGAGAGAGAGCTGGAAAGAGAGAAGTTTTAAAAGAAATATGTTACACACACTCTTTAACTCTTCTGTTTTGTTATTCGTATCCCTGGCAACGCCTGGTAGCCGCGTTAGTTAATAAAAAGAGAGCAATTCTCTTTGTACTTCAAACGTACAATTACACGTAAAGCCATTGCACACGTGTAAACAGGAGAAGGCAGTTGGAAGAAATTTTGTTCATGGTTAAATATGAACGAGGCGATGAGAAGAAACTCTTAAATGCATCTCAAATTTTCATATTTATTTTTTGAAAAAAAATTATTTTTAAAGTTTAAAAATCACGCTTTACATGCACATACCCCAGCACGTACAGTATTTGATAATTTTATTCATATAGATATACAATAATATAACTTAAATTTCTGTTTAATTATCTATATGTATAAATAGCCATTCGTTTGCATCAAGGAAGATATTTTTTGTTTATTCTGTTGTTTGCACGGATAATATTATTAAACAAACGATTATTTAGTCGACGAGACTGTAAATAAGTAACGAATTGAAAAATCTACCTCGTACAGGATTCGAACCTGTGTCTGAGAAGAGATGCCGCCTAGCATGAGCGTCATCGTCTTGGACCACTTCACTAACAAGGCACTTTGTGGTATTCTTTTCTTTATTTCCAGCCCTGCAGACTAAATAATCGCTTGTTTAGTAATATTATTCGCGCAAACAATAGCATCAACAAAAACAGCTTAGTACATAACATTGTGTATACTGTCAGAAAAAATGTTTCAATATTAAAAACACAAAAACGTTCATTGTATTTAGCTGCTGATGCTGGTTACATTTTTATGAAAATCGTAAACAAAGATTTATCGCAAATCTGGGAGGATGTGTTATTTGTACATTTTCGGTTTTCTATCGACGTAGTTTGGCTCGTTTGTTCAGTGTCCATTCTGATGCACAGGTTTGAATTAGTACGAGTCTCATTTTTCACTTTGTCATAGTGTTTGCCTTTATCTAGTCCAGCGGACTAAATGATAGCGTATTTAGTAATATTATCCGCGCAAAACAATAGCATCAGCAACAAAAAAGCAGTTTAATACATAACGTACTGTATACTGTCGGAAATACATTTCCAAGCTCCGTTCAAGTGGAGCACTTTAAGAGAAATATAAAACCAATCTAATTAAGCAATATTGACAGTTGTCTCCCTTCGTAGATAGAATACTTTCTGAGATTTAAATAAAATATAGAGTTTATTTCTCTCATATTCAATATATTGTCGAGTGGGTAAGATGTTGGATTGGAGTTATAGGGCGGTACAGTTATATAAGCCACACCGATGATTGTTAGTGAATATGAAACATATCTGTGGACAATAAATATATATATATATATATATATATATATATATATATATATATATATATATATATATATATATTTGGGCAGCATTCCCTCTTTTAAACATATTTTGTAAAATATGATAGACAACTTCTGTCTACAAACTTTCGTTCTGATCCTTTCCAATTTCCTAATAAATCTTCTTGTTTCAATCAAGAACTGGCCGATGTATCTGCCGTAATCGCTTTTTATCCGATTACTTTCCGTCAGGATCTATCATTAAGAGTGGTTTTGTGTTAGTAAAGGTCACGTTGCTAAACATATTTATAGGGTGATTTTATTTGTCCAGGGATCACATGTTATTTACTAAGGTTGGGTTACTATGTTAGTTGTTTAAGGCATTTAATAATATTATCACTATTATTAAAATGTATTTTGTTAATAGTAGGTTTTTTCTCATTAAACTAAAAAAACTACTATTAATAAAATAAGTTTTAATAATAGTGATAATTTTGCTAGACCATATATAGCTCATAATTCAAAGCATGTTATTTCAGCAGTTGTCAATAAGTCAACCCCATCTCTTTCTTTCTCTCTCTAAAAGCACTCACAGAAAATGCAAGTGATGATATTTTGGCAGCATGTACATTACAGCGTCTATATAAATCAAAGTATTATATTGTACTAGCGGGACCCGTGTCGCAAGGTTATCCGGGGAAGTATATGTAATCAAGAAATCAGGGTCGCAACATTGAACTATACGAGTGATTCTATAATATGTTACAGGAAAAAAACCGGAACAATATTTTTATGATCAAGCACACGTATGTATCGGTTAACTTTAAAAACAAAATAAACATAAAGAAATAGACGTCTGTCCTAATCGAAGTAGAATAATAAAAAAAACTAACAAAATAAATTAACTAAAGTAAGAAATGAGTTTTAAAAAGTCTTACCGGACAATTTTTGTTATTCAGGAAAGAGAATGTTAATTGTTCGGAAATAGAATCTGAAGCGTAATCTGCTATTCTCGAATAAAATTCGAGTTCTAAAGAATTAATCTAATTTAGCTTCATTTCTCCGGAGTGACCCGGTAATGTTATGTTTTTGTTGTTACATAAATCGTATGATATAACAATGTGAAATGAACGTAAATAAAAATAACTTAATATATATATATATGTATTAATAATGAAGTGAGTATGTTAGTATTAAACCACTGCTATTTTTATATTCCATGAAACTGGAATGTGGAAGAAAGAATGGAGCGGCTATTATTTTGGTTTACAATATCTAGTAGGTAACATAGAAAAAAGCGTAGCGTGAACAATGGAACACAAGCGGTGGTGATGGCGAAAAATAATACCATGGAAAACAGGTTCTCGGTCGTACTCTGGGCTAGAGGAGTAAATATTATAATGAGAGTGAAAATGGCTGCGACCTCCTATGTAAAAGACACAGTTGGGAGAGATCGTTTACGCGAAAAAATATAAGAAAATTTGAAAGAAAACAAAATAAACGCATATTTTCTGAAAACGCGCATCAGAAATTCGACAAAGTTGCTGACGGTATTAAAAATAAATGATAATAACTCGATATTATCCTCGGCGGTATGTATCGGTGCATAGAAATACTGTCTCTTCTAAAATGAAATATCGATCCAACTAAATATAGAACTCGATAAAATACTAAATTCGCAAAAATAAAAAACTTTCCATTTGTTACCTATTTGCGTTTGATTTTTTAATTTGTTTCTTGAAAAACATACTGTTCCTTAAACATAACACTAAATCGGGTGGCAAAGAAACAACGTCCGATAATTAAAAAAAAAATTAGCACCCCCTGCCAGAAATAAGGCCCATGAATTCTATTAAATATTAATAGTTTATACGTTAATAGGTAATAAATGGTAATAAATTGACGAATATCCCAACTGTATTTTCTTTAAAGAATTTTTTGTCGATAATAAAGAATATTTACCAAATAAGTTTTTTTTATTTTTTGCGATTTTTTGTTCAATTTAATTGGGGGTTGATTGTTTTATATCACGAACTTAGGGTTCATGTTAGGTTTAAGATTCAGTATGTTTTATAACAACAAAAAAAAAACGCAAATAGGTCACAAATAGAAATGTTTTGATTTTTGCGAATTTGTTATTTTCATTTTAGTGGAGTTTGTTTTTTAGCCGCACAGACTAGGCTGACAGCAACAAAGCAACAACAAAACATCGCAACAAATCAACAGGTAACTTATGTATTAAATAATCTGTATTACGGACAAAAATAATTTTTAGGAAAATACACATGGGATATTCGCCCAAAACATTTATTTCTTTGCATATACTTTTGTGACCTATTTGGGTTAAAACTGTTGATATTTAACAGAATTTATTAGCCTTATTTCGAATCCTATTTTAATCATGTAAATTACAGTTGATTCCTTTTCTAATTTGTTTTCATAAATGACCCTCTAATAATTATTGTTAAAAAGTTAAAACATTATTTTATATCCCCCAGGCAACGCTGGAACACCGGTATTGTGAGTAAACAAATAAACAGAAACAACTAAACGGTGGCCTATTTGCGCTCTGTTGCGAAACGACATGCCATACGTTATGTACTCTGTCAGGAAGGAGAAATACTTCTAGACTAAGACAATTAGCAAAAAGGTGGTTTAGAAGAAATATGAAAAAAACAATATGGAAAAAAGATCGAAGAAGACATGAATATTGTTATGTCAACATGTTTTTCAGTGATCGAGGACAGAAAAGATGAAGAAAATTTAAAACTAAAAATAATCCGTAAAGGGAAAAATACAACAAAAATGTTAAAATTACAATCGAGAGCAAAGTTGGAGGCAGGCAGTGGCAAGCATGGAAAGTGATGCCGATTAAATTAAATTTAGTATTACGCATGCAATTATGAAAGGAAACTACTTATGAAATGAATAAATATGCTGATGTTAATATACCAGAAGTTAAAATAAATTTAGTAACTGTTAAAAGAGGAAAGTCTGTTCGAAAGCAAGACACGCACGTGTGAAAGAGTAACGTAGATGTTGTTATTTGAAAGTTATGGGTTCGTTATTAAGTAAACCGATTAACTGGAATAGGTATAGAAATTATAAGAAAAACTAATTCCTAACGGTCTAAATGTTAATACCGCTATCTCTGTATTCTTAGGAAGGGAGCGATTATTATTTTGTTTTGGAAGCCTGTATGTAATGTACAAGATAGTAAGAGGGATGAAATTAAATAATTTGGGTGTTTTAAAAAAAATTCCCTTATATTAAGAAAGGGACCGGTGTTAAAATAGGAGAAAATAATTAGTGTGGGGAAGTGTTTGCTACCTTCTTTGTGGAAGATATATTTGGTAGGAGCAGATAGGTCGGAATAAATGTAATATTATTTGTAAGAAGAAATCTAAGCATATATTTGTGAAGTGCTGTAGGTTATTAGCGAAAATGTGTTACATATTAAGCATTTGGTATAAAGTCTATAATTGCTAAAGACTTTAATTTATATATAAAGTGACCATAATAACTCGTTTGCCTTCGTCGATGGTTTAAACATATTAACATCCTCTATTTTATCAACATACGTGTAGGCACAAACACATAAAACACCCTGAATTCACTTCAACAACAAAAGCTAAAACTGGGGTCATAAAAATGAGCTCCCGGAGACAGTCTAACAAAAAGGCGCAAAAAAGCCAAAAATATTGATCATGTGGGGTGCTCTCAACTACGGCGACCAAACCACTGGTCAAACATATAAAAGCAGATTGCGCAAAAAAATCTGCTTGTTTTCCTATTCTCCTTTTCCGTTTTCCTCCTTTTCAGAGAATACAAGTTTTGCTACCCTCGCCTTTGGGCGAGAAGTGCCAGCGCGCCGGCTGACTACTGAACACACGCACATAAAGGCGTACAATCCTATCATTCTTCAACGCACGTAACATCACACTTCTGACAAAGACACACCCACACAAATGCCTACACGAATTATCAACTCTACGATCGCATGCACATCCACACACTTTGACGTACTAACACCAAGCCTCACACATGGTTACACTACGCACATACATACACACTCATACATCACAAGCATGAACATTTATCGTTTCACTAGCTTGACACTTGAAATGAAAACTTAATGCTCTGTAATTTGTAAATATATAAATATTTTGTTTTACTTTTAAACTACGTTTTATTCTTTGTTCAACCATATGCATGCCTTATCTTTCATTGAACTTTCATGTTTTTCAATGTTTCATCCGTTTTCTCTGGGGTTTAAAGATTTCTTCAACAATATAAATGTAAGCGTAGATCTTAGCATATTCATAAAGACGATATCTTACTAAGCTAAGGTCCGCGCTCCTACAGTTTTCTTTGCATCAGACGATGCGTAGTTTGTCTGATGGAAACCGTCGCGGACAATGTAATAGAATATTCTGAGTTCGAATCCTATCAAAAATACTCTGGTGAAATAAATAAACCCACAATAGTATCGCCAGGTAAAATAGCCACTTGTGTTCAATAAATTGTATAAATGATTAGATATCGTATTCCAACATTAAATAACTAAACAAAGCTAAAAACGCAGACGAGCTAAACGAAAGCAAATCTAAGTGAAAAGTAAAATTTATAGATATGAAACTATAAGTTTCATGTAAAAATGTAATCGTTCTATTTAGATTTTTCCATACTATTTTAACACTATTTAAAACACAAAGTGCTATAGAAATTATGATATGTATGTCAGTTTAAACGTTTTTTTTCGGTGTATTCGTGTATGTAAAAAATATTGGTCGCAAGTAAATTTGGTACAATGATTTTCTACATTTATGTCTCGACATCAAAGTTACCAAAACGTTAGAATTCTAAACTTAAATAAGAGAAAAGTTAATGAAAATTCAAAAATTTAATAGAAGAAAACATTAATAAAGAATAATCGTTTCATTATTATCTTTAATAGTTTTTTTCTTGAAACAACTATTATTTAAAAAATCTCATCTTAAGGTTCCCGTTCATGTAACCAATTAATTATTCTATAAATCATAAAATTCAGTCAATTTTATTTAAAAAATCTCATCTGAAAGTTCTCGTTCATGTAACCAATTAATTATTCTATAATCATAAAATTCAGTCAATATTATTTACAAATCTCATCTGAAAGTTCCCGTTCATGTAACCAATTAATTATTCTATAATCATAAAATTCAGTCAATATTATTTAAAAAATCTCATCTGAAAGTTCCCGTTCATGTAACCAATTAATTATTCTATAAATCATAAAATTCAGTCAATATTATTTAAAAAATCTCATCTGAAAGTTCCCGTTCATGTAACCAATTAATTATTCTATAATCATAAAATTCAGTCAATATTATTTACAAATCTCATCTGAAAGCTCCCGTTCATGTAACCAATTAATTATTCTATAATCATAAAATTCAGTCAATATTATTTACAAATCTCATCTGAAAGTTCCCGTCCATGTAACCAATTAATTATTCTATAATCATAAAATTCAGTCAATATTATTTACAAATCTCATCTGAAAGCTCCCGTTCATGTAACCAATTAATTATTCTATAATCATAAAATTCAGTCAATATTATTTAAAAAATCTCATCTGAAAGTTCCCGTTCATGTAACCAATTAATTATTCTATTATCATAAAATTCAGTCAATATTATTTACAAATCTCATCTGAAAGCTCCCGTTCATGTAACCAATTAATTATTCTATAATCATAAAATTCAGTCAATATTATTTACAAATCTCATCTGAAAGCTCCCGTTCATGTAACCAATTAATTATTCTATAATCATAAAATTCAGTCAATATTATTTACAAATCTCATCTGAAAGCTCCCGTTTATGTAACCAATTAATTATTCTATAATCATAAAATTCAGTCAATATTATTTACAAATCTCATCTGAATACTCCCGTTCATTTAACCAATTAATTATTCTATAATCATAAAATTTAGTCAATATTATTTACAAATCTCATCTGAAAGCTCCCGTTCATGTAACCAATTAATTATTCTATAATCATAAAATTCAGTCAATATTATTTACAAATCTCATCTGAAAGCTCCCGTTCATGTAACCAATTAATTATTCTATAATCATAAAATTCAGTCAATATTATTTACAAATCTCATCTGAAAGCTCCCGTTCATGTAACCAATTAATTATTCTATAATCATAAAATTCAGTCAATATTATTTAAAAAATCTCATCTGAAAGCTCCCGTTCATGTAACCAATTAATTATTCTATAAATCATAAAATTCAGTCAATATTATTTACAAATCTCATCTGAAAGTTCCCGTTCATGTAACCAATTAATTATTCTATAATCATAAAATTCAGTTAATATTATTTACAAATCTCATCTGAAAGCTCTCGTTCATGTAACCAATTAATTATTCTATAATCATAAAATTCAGTCAATATTATTTACAAATCTCATCTGAAAGCTCCCGTTCATGTAACCAATTAATTATTCTATAATCATAAAATTCAGTCAATATTATTTACAAATCTCATCTGAAAGCTCCCGTTCATGTAACCAATTAATTATTCTATAATCATAAAATTCAGTCAATATTATTTACAAATCTCATCTGAAAGTTCCCGTTCATGTAACCAATTAATTATTCTATAATCATAAAATTCAGTCAATATTATTTACAAATCTCATCTGAAAGCTCCCGTTCATGTAACCAATTCATTATTCTATAAATCATAAAATTCAGTCAATATTATTTAAAAAATCTCATCTGAAAGTTCCCGTTCATGTAACCAATTAATTATTCTATAATCATAAAATTCAGTCAATATTATTTACAAATCTCATCTGAAAGCTCCCGTTCATATCACCAATTAATTATTCTATAATCATAAAATTCAGTCAATATTATTTACAAATCTCATCTGAAAGTTCCCGTGCATGTAACCAATTAATTATTCTATAATCATAAAATTCAGTCAATATTATTTACAAATCTCATCTGAAAGCTCCCGTTCATGTAACCAATTAATTATTCTATAATCATAAAATTCAGTCAATATTATTTACAAATCTCATCTGAAAGCTCCCGTTCATGTAACCAATTAATTATTCTATAATCATAACATTCAGTAAATTATTATTTACAAATCTCATCTGAAAGTTCCCATGCATGTAACCAATTAATTATTCTATAATCATAAAATTCAGTCAATATTATTTAAAAAATCTCATCTGAAAGTTCCCGTTCATGTAACCAATTAATTATTCTATAATCATAAAATTCAGTCAATATTATTTAAGAAATCTCATCTTAAAGCTCCCGTTCATGTAACCAATTAATTATTCTATAATCATAAAATTCAGTCAATATTATTTAAAAAAATCTAATCTGAAAGTTCCCGTTCATGTAACCAATTAATTATTCTATAATCATAAAATTCAGTCAATATTATTTAAAAAATCTCATCTTAAAGCTCCCGTTCATGTAACCAATTAATTATTCTATAATCATAAAATTCAGTCAATATTATTTAAGAAATCTCATCTTAAAGCTCCCGTTCATGTAACCAATTAATTATTCTATAATCATAAAACTCAGTCAATATTATTAAAAAAAATCTAATCTGAAAGTTCCCGTTCATGTAACCAATTAATTATTCTATAATCATAAAATTCAGTCAATATTCTTTAAAAAATCTCATCTTAAAGTTCCCGTTCATGTAACCAATTAATTATTCTATAATCATAAAATTCAGTCAATATTATTTAAAAAATCTCATCTTAAAGCTCCCGTTCATGTAACCAATTAATTATTCTATAATCATAAAATTCAGTCAATATTATTTAAGAAATCTCATCTGAAAGTTCCCGTTCATGTAACCAATTAATTATTCTATAATCATAAAATTCAGTCAATATTATTTACAAATCTCATCTGAAAGCTCCCGTTCATGTAACCAATTAATTATTCTATAATCATAAAATTCAGTCAATATTATTAAAAAATCTCATCTGAAAGCTCCCGTTCATGTAACCAATTAATTATTCTATAATCATAAAATTCAGTCAATATTATTTAAGAAATCTCATCTGAAAGTTCCCGTTCATGTAACCAATTAATTATTCTATAATCATAAAATTCAGTCAATATTATTTAAAAAAATCTAATCTGAAAGTTCCCGTTCATGTAACCAATTAATTATTCTATAATCATAAAATTCAGTCAATATTATTTACAAATCTCATCTGAAAGCTCCCGTTCATGTAACCAATTAATTATTCTATAATCATAAAATTCAGTCAATATTATTTAAGAAATCTCATCTGAAAGTTCCCGTTCATGTAACCAATTAATTATTCTATAATCATAAAATTCAGTCAATATTATTTAAAAAAATCTAATCTGAAAGTTCCCGTTCATGTAACCAATTAATTATTCTATAATCATAAAATTCAGTCAATATTATTTACAAATCTTATCTGAAAGTTCCCGTGCATGTAACCAATTAATTATTCTATAATCATAAAATTCAGTCAATATTATTTAAAAAATCTCATCTTAAAGCTCCCGTTCATGTAACCAATTAATTATTCTATAATCATAAAATTCAGTCAATATTATTTAAAAAATCTCATCTTAAAGTTCCCGTTCATGTAACCAATTAATTATTCTATAATCATAAAATTCAGTCAATATTATTAAAAAAATCTCATCTGAAAGTTCCCGTTCATGTAACCAATTAATTATTCTATAATCATAAAATTCAGTCAATATTATTTAAAAAATCTCATCTGAAAGTTCCCGTTCATGTAACCAATTAATTATTCTATAATCATAAAATTCAGTCAATATTATTTAAGAAATCTCATCTGAAAGTTCCCGTTCATGTAACCAATTAATTATTCTATAATCATAAAATTCAGTCAATATTATTTAAAAAATCTCATCTGAAAGTTCTCGTTCATGTAACCAATTAATTATTCTATAATCATAAAATTCAGTCAATATTATTTACAAATCTCATCTGAAAGTTCCCATGCATGGAACCAATTAATTATTCTATAATCATAAAATTCAGTCAATATTATTTAAAAAAATCTCATCTGAAAGCTCCCGTTCATGTAACCAATTAATTATTCTATAATCATAAAATTCAGTCAATATTATTTACAAATCTCATCTGAAAGTTCCCGTTCATGTAACCAATTAATTATTCTATAAATCATAAAATTCAGTCAATATTATTTAAAAAATCTCATCTGAAAGTTCCCATGCATGTAACCAATTAATTATTCTATAATCATAAAATTCAGTCAATATTATTTAAAAAATCTCATCTGAAAGTTCATGTTCATGTAACCAATTAATTATTCTATAATCATAAAATTCAGTCAATATTATTTACAAATCTCATCTGAAAGTTCCCATGCATGTAACCAATTAATTATTCTATAATCATAAAATTCAGTCAATATTATTTACAAATCTCATCTGAAAGTTCCCGTGCATGTAACCAATTAATTATTCTATAATCATAAAATTCAGTTTATTATTTCAACTTTATTTACACTAGTTACATTCCTAACATTTTTCTGCGCAACTTGTTTCAGTAATAAAATACTATTTCGGTAAAGAGATCGTGATGTTTATTGGGGAAATTGATTAAATTACTTCGAAATTTCCGGAATGTTACCGACTATGACAAAAGGCAGATACTAATGCCTAAGAGCAAACAACCAAAATGAAGGCAATAATGTCGAGCCTCAAGTAGAATTTGGCACTCTTTATAACAAAACCGGATGTTAACCATTCAACAACTTAGGCCCATGTGACAGAGATAGTCACAATTTCATCTCTGCTCGCGCCTTTGTTATCAATTTTAGGCCATTTTGTTCGGTCAGTATTCGAAAGAAGTGGATTCTGCTTAGTTTTGGCTGTAATATTTCGAATTGGATCTGACAAGAAGGCAAACAGTGAATAAGACGCATATGTGCAAGAGGCTATACGATTGTCCGATCACGCATTTGGTCATGCATTTCTAAAAGAAGGCTTACAAGATAAACATCTGAAGATATCATAGTAATATGAACGAAAACAGGTTAGCTTTTCTTCCGTTTGCTTCGTTGATGCTTTTCTTTTCATCAGACAGTGCGTGGTTTGTCTGATGGAAACCGTCGAGGCCAATGTAATAGAATATTCTGAGTTCGAATCCTATCAAATCTATTAGGGTCATTTAGGCACTAATACTCTTGTGAAATAAATAAACACACAATAGTATCGTCAGGTGAAATAGCAACTTGTGCTCAATGAATTGTATCAAATGATTAGATATCGTATTTCAACATTAAATAACTAAAAAAGCTAACAAAGCAGACGATCTAAACGAAAGCAAATCTTAGTAATGAGTAAAATTTATAAATATGAAACTATAAGTTTTATGTAAAAATGTAATCGTTGAATCTTTCCATACTATTTTAACACTATTTTAACACTATTTTAACAACAAAGTTCAATAGAACTTATGAAGTCAGTGTTGCTCTATTCGTACACACAGTCACGTATGAATGTGAAATATATACACAGAGTCTCTAAATTAGTTCATATATCCTGTTATTTAAAGCGCGAAAATATGGAATACCGAATGGGTGGTATTATTAAACATGAAAATTATTTTTAAGCTACTAAAAAGAATCGCATTTATGTCTGCAAGAATAATGTCTAAAAAATGATTTTATTTCTTAGTTTTACCACAAAGTCTCTTGAATGTCGATCGTTTGGGATCAACATTCTTCTTAATATGCAGACCTTTTCGATAATTATCGACATTTAAGTTATGGGAAATACATTTCAACGAAGACAATCGAAAAATGTACTGACTAAAAACTGACTGAGTAGCACATACTGTTGGGAAAGGTATGAAGCCAACATTTCCCCACACATCTACAGCGACTTGTATACACTTAACAGTTTATAATATGCACTGGGTTTACATAACTCAGAAATGGTTGATACGCCATAAATAGTTTTTAAATAACGAAATAAAAGGCAAGATAGTAATATGAATAACTGCTAAATGCCTTTGATTCATATTACAATTTTGGATTAATTCAATCTTAGTTTAAAATAAAACACATACAAACCTGGACAAAATGTGTAATGATTGTTGTATTGTAAGAAGGAGGAAGTTAACGTGTTGGTCTTTAAGAATTGAAGGTAATTTCTGTGACTGTGGCAAAACACGAGAGGTGTGAAAGTGTCATACTGGGATCCATCCACGGCCCTCTTATTGAATGTGTGTAACCAACCTGCCGTCTGGAAACTCAACTATTGAATAATTAACCTCGACTTCTAAGATGGTCTTTTCGACTACAAGTTAGAATTTTGGTGAGGTTCTGCATTTTCTCCGTTATTTATTTCGTGTTTTTAATTTCCATGGTTGAATGGGGATTCTATCATCTCCTGTCCCAGACCCCAACCCCGTTTGACTATTTTTATACTTACTTTAAAATTTAACTTATCAGTAAAATGAAGTAAAACATCGTTTTTGCTGGCTATAATGTACAGTGAAACTGCAGAGACTACATCATTATTTTAAAATAAAAAAAACTAATACAATATTAATATTAGCATATTCGTAAAATTTAATTGAGGACGGTTTTATTTGATCTTTGTACAGGGTTTTGTTTACAATTGCATCATCGACAGAAAAACAGACAACGACCCCATAAATATAGTATAGATATCTGAAAGGACTATGAAAGTATTGACCATGTGATTATTTCATCTCTGAATTTGACAGAACAGTTATCAAAGACATTGGCTTGCATATCAATTATGACGATGATCATAAATCACACACACACATAGTAACACTAACACCTCTCCTGTCTGGTTATCTAGAAACGCATTTAGAACTTAAAGTGTGCCTCATCTTAATATGGCTTAGCAGACAGACGTCTACAGTGGCCGTTGATGCTGCTTGTATAAGCTTGCTTTTAATTTATTCCATTCGCTGATTAAAAAGTAAAACACAAAAGTCACTGTTCAGATGTTTGCCCACGATGGAGACATTTAAAAAAAAAAATTTTTAATATGGCATTTTTAGAGAAGGGGCCTAAGGCAGCTGCCACGGCTGACGTCTGCGATGTTTAAAAATAGAAGTGTGGGCCTATTCGTTCAAGACTGATGCAATATCAGTCTTGAACGGGTAGTCTTGAACGGATATCAGTGATAGCGACAGCTTTGTCGAGTGAGAAAGAAGTTTCTTATTCCGAAACACAAACGCTTTATATAAAGTAACACACACGTAGCTCGTAGCATTTAAACATCCACACGAAGAAGTAGTAGCACGACTTTACACTTTAGTTAACTATGTTGGTTTCTTAATACTTAGATCTATTATTTCTAATTCGACATGATGCTATACCCCTTAGTTTATACACATACGATATGTTAATATATTTCGCATACTCCATAATACTTACTTAGTACAATATTAAATCTACTCCCCCTCTATTATAGCTCTATGTAAAATTTTAACTATTGCTATACTTTAAAAGAAATTGTATTCCCTATTATTAGGACCCCATTTTCTTTTATTTGACTACGATCGATATTAGTAATTTATTCATGTGTTCAATAGTATTTTTAAATCTTTTTATGGATAATTATAAATAATTATAAATTCATCCATGACGATTATCTCAGGCCCAAATTTTTATTCCATGATTTTGATTTTTAAATACTCAATGTAACTTTTAATAAAAAATATATTCAATTACCATTAAATTCAAAATTATAATTTTTCTTTTGGGTAAGGTTTTTTCAAACTGTTTTGAAAACTGTTGTTAGAATTATTAGATTTTGAAATATCTTTTAACGGTTTAATAGTTATTAGATTATTTTATGATTCAATTATACCTGGCGTTTGAATTTCTTCGAAAATGGATATTAGCGGACATTCTCAACGCTATTATGGTTGAATACATCGTGTTTGCCCGATGATAAGACTTTGAATCCTGGATATACTCTAAGCAGAATTAATTTTGGTTTGACCTTGAACAATTCACAATCATATGACGAAAACTTATTTAAATAATAGGTCTGATTTATCCCTCCATCCATATTGTTAAAGCCTGCAACATATGACCCTCTACTTGTGTAGTTGGTTGATATTTGACAACGTATATGTACTTTTAATCTAAGATCTATTTGCCTTTTGAGGTCATATTTTTATTTTTTATATTTTTTATTTGATTATGTTGTTATTCTTTGTACAAACGGTCATTTATCTGAATTCTTATGTTTATTTATCTCAGAGTTTTGTCTATTTACCCTTTTCTTGTTGTTCTTGGGTGTTGCACACATTTCTATATAAATATAGATATATGTTATATTTTATTTGATTATATGAACTAATTATTTTATTTATAATTCTTTTAATTCTTTTCTTTTATTTATATACAGATTATTTTACTATTATTAATTTATCCTATTTGTATGTGTTTTGTTAAATTATGTTATTATATTAATTTCCGTCTATTACTAGTATTATCATTTTATTATCAGTATTACTTAACTTCATTCTGTTATTGTGTTTTAATTTAGTGGAAAAAAATTAAAAGAATTAAAAAAACTAATTGGGAAATTTTAAAAATGAAATTAAAATTTGTTTAAATGTTTAAAATTTTAAAATTTCTAAGTTTTTGATTTTAAAAATTAAAAAAATTTTTTTTTATTTATCTCATTTTTATTGTATTAAATACAATTAGAAAAACGATATATAAGAAAAAATAAATAAAATAGAAGATAAACAATTACACAAAAATAAAGATGTAAAAATATAAAAATTAAAATTAAAAATTAAGTAAATCAAATAAATCAAATATAATTATATAAAAATATAATTATATTTTATTTATTTTATTTAAAATTTTAATTTTTATATTTTTGCAGCTAAAATGAAAACTACTTACTTCCACCTGGCAATTTTAAAATTCTTTGGGTGTATATTTTTACATGGGTAGACGATTTTTTAAAACTACTTTTATGCTGCAAATCAGATACGTGCTTACATTACACTCGATTTAGCAACAACTTTTAAGATTATAAAAGCTCTTTTGAAAAACTTAAATCTTTAGAGGGGTCACAGAGTGAATCCAATTCACTATGTTAGTTTAACTTAAATCGACAACGTACACGAGAAAATGTAACCTCATACCACCCGGGTCAATTTACGCCAAACTTACACAGCGAACTGATTTTATGGGCCCAGGAGATGTTGGGAGAGTATACCAATATGGCGGCATGCCATCAGAACTCTCGGGATCATATTTATTTGGGGTCCCACGTGGTCTAGTTCATTTATAATAGAAGGGCCTTGATTTATTAAAGGGTTTTAATCCCTATATTATTTAGATAAATACTACTTTTCGGGTCAAAAATTATTTTAAGAGGGATACAATGAAGAATTTAAATTTCGGTTTACTCAGTAATTTGTGACTTATTTGAGCTACGAAGAGAATATGAAATATTGGGATTGTCAATCGATCACATGGGAACCGAAAACAGCGAGGATTAAACTTTTAGAAATAAAAAAAGGTAAGAAAGAAAAAAAATCATTATTATTGTTACATGGAACGAAGGGAAAACTTTATCAATTAACTAACAAACATTTCACGATTCAACAACATTTTTATTCTATGTTTAATGGTGTTAGTAAGAATTAATTGTTCATCTACATAGTTCGTTAACATAGTGTTCTTTGTCGTGTAGTATTCGTGAGCCATAGATTTTTGTGTGCGTGTGTGTGTGCGCGATAGTTGAGAAGTTGCGTCTGTCTATTTGTGGCAATGTGTGTGTTTTGAACATAGTTCCTTATTTGTGAGGGGAAATTGAAAATGGTTACATACTTTTTGACTTTTGCCTCTTCCCTGCTCGAATAAGTCGGAGGAATGGGTGACGACGACTTCCCTGTGTGCTGTCGGTCGAACTGCAGAAGAGAAAAAGAGAGAGACGAGCCTTGTTGCTCTTTTTATACGGTCCGAAATCTCGCGTTAATCACTGATGTGTCATTTCCTGATTGGCTGAAGTTTTCAGCCAGCGTGTTTCCACGATATTTCCCCTGTCTTTAGTTAGAGATAATGAAAGTGTATCAATCAACGCCGAGAAAAAAGGAGTTAAAATAAACGCCATTTGCTTTTTTATGCCCGTTTGTCACTTTTGTCGCTCCTGCTACAACCTCTCCTCATCTAAATATTAAACAAGATTTCCATTTTTTATAATCTTGTCACTCCCTTTGTTTGAGAAGGAGTTTGGCGCTTCTCATTTTCAAATGGGTCAAATAAATAAAAGGTAACCTTTATAACAACCATCACTTAGATCTTAAATAAAGCGGACGTTCGCCTATAGTCGAATGGAAAATATTAAGTTAGGGCAGGACATGTAGATATTTAGACGATCCATGTAGATAAGTCTGAGTGAGAAACTAGAAAAGTTAAAGTTCAAAAATGTAAAAAGTTATTTAATCGTAGAAGCAAAATGACCACGAACTGTAGACACAGAATAAACTTTACTTTGCGATAATTAATAAAAAACTAGCGCTCTTAAATAAGTATATAGTGCTAAAAATCTAAATCTAAAATAAAACCAATGTAGCAATAGAGAAGATATGTATATAACATCATTATCGAACCATTTAAAACATCGTTATCAAACCATTACTGGGACATAAAAAAAAACGGATGTTCACATAGAATCGAGTGGAAAATATTACGATTGGCCAAGACGTACAGATATGTAAACGATCTATGTAGATTATGTTTGTGTTCGAAACTAGAAAATTCTAAGTTTAAAGGTGCCAACAAATTACTAAATCGTCGAAACGAATATAAAATAGCCTATATTTCTATATTCATGACTAATAAAAATGAAACATTGATCAGAATAAAATATTAGAATAAATCGAAAATAAAATATCCCTTTTTAAGGACATAGACCAATATTTGACGTATAAGTCTTAGGAAACAGATTGTTTTATCTATCGTTTGCTATTAAATCTATCTCGGCCAATCAAATGGGATGGAAATCTACTTCCGTGCTTGAAACCGACGGTACGAATGTTGTACTAATTTTTCTGTACCAGAATAAATATATATATATATATATCTATATATATATATATATATATATATATATATATATATATATATATATATATATATATATATATATTTGTGTGTGTGTATATATTAGGTTTTTATTTATTTACGATGGTATATATATTTTTTTCCACAATCAGACAACGCCGTAGTGCACAGAAACCATGAAAGCCACAGACTGAAAGTCCTACATGAGGGTTTCGCCTTCCGAACTCAGGATTCTAAACCCGCATCACTATTATGCGAGGCAATAACTCTTTCACCTGAGTCACCACGCCACATACACAAAAGGTCTATATTCGCCTCGCATGTATATTACTCGGGTTTCGAATCCTGAGTTCGGATATGTTTTACTGATGAGACCAAAGGATGGCGAAAATCTAGGACTTCTGGTCCGTGCTTTCATGGTTTCTGTGGATTGCGGCGTTGTCTGATTGAGGAAAGACTTATATATATATATATATATATATATATATATATATATATATATATATATATATATATATATATATATATATACATATATATATAAAAGGCAGAGGTAGTTTGCTTGAAGCATTGTGTGTAATATACGTATATAGTATTAGGAGAAATACCACATTTCAAAGGCCATCATCGATCCGAATAATTTATATATAAAATATGCATATTATCAGTAATATTTGCTGCGATTAATATACTGATATATAAAGACAAAAATGAGTGACCTATTATAAAATGATTATCGACAAAATAATCGTTTAGACAATTACTTTTTCAGAGTTCTCTTCTAATGAGATGCTCAGTAATGCTGGCCTTGTGCTGGACCAACTTATCGTGTCTCATAAACCTTACTCATATAAAAAGTTTTAATCACAATTAACATTTTTACTTGTAACTACGCTGCTATGTTTAATAATTATCTGGGGGCAATTGCTGTGAAATTTGAACAACGTTTTGTGTTATTAGACATTTACTAAACTTAATTGGTCAGTCACACAGTGGTTGACATCCAATCTTAACGCGTTACAATGTGTTCAACACAGATAATTATTTTGCCCATAACTGGGTGAATTGTGGGTGCATACCTTTTCCATCGTGTTATTAGTGTGTAAAAAAGCCACAATAGATCGGCTGGGAATTTTACTGACCCAAGCCAATTCCATAGGCCGACACGTTATAAATACAACCGCTTACAAGAATGTTATCTTTATCGATATCCACTAAGTTTGTAATCGAGTACTACGTTAAACCGTATACATGGACGTGAAACATTTGATATATGCTGGTTATTATCTTTCACGATGTTTTCTTTTTCTGTTTCAATGTTGTTGTGACAAAAGGCAATAATTTCAATTCGTAAATAGTTCATTTTCTTGATCAGATCAGGCTGGCTGAATGCGATGACACAAGAACATACGCAGCACTCGATAAGTACGCAGAGAATGCCAATATATTGACATCAAACGCGTCCTTATTAAAGCTTATCACCGATCCATTGATCTGTTGTTTCTTAACATTTCTCAAAGAATGTATTCATACAAGTTACACTGATTTACAAAAGAGTTTGCCCGAAGATAAAGGTTAATAGGTACTTTTTGCTAATTTTGACGTAGGGAATGAACATTTCCAACCAGTATTGCTGTATCACGTGTGTAAGGTTTTCTTTTAGGTATCCAATTTTTTACTCAAATTCATAATAGAATATGTTCATTTCATGCGCTACTTGTTGATATATCCTTGGTATGCTGAAGTGTATGCGACCATTCCTGAGATATGTACCAGCTAACAATTTTGTTAAAAGATAGTTATATGGGTTGTCACACAGTCATATTATTAAACATGTATGTAACATAAACATTAGTTATATAAAATCGTATAAATAATAGATATAGGATATTTTAATTCCAGTAAACGCCTATCCTAGTAGCATATGTAGTGGTATATGTGTGTATGGGGTAGAAGCTTTGATTTTACTTTTCAAATGAATAACATGACTGACTGTTTACGAAATAACCGAAATAGATTATAATGGAATTTAATTTTGCAATGTGGGGGAGAGGGAGAAGAATACTATCTGACTTGTTTGTTTGACCACAGTGTATGCTGTGGAGGTCTTCGATTTTTATTTAAAATTTAAGAAACTAATAAAATGGCTGACCTGTGTACGAATGAACCGAAATGCATTATAGTAGAATTTAATTTCGTAATGAAATAAATATGTGTGTGTGTGGAGGGGGGATACTTACTGAATTGTTTGCTAGGGCGCGGTGTGTGTATGTTTTGGGCTTTGTTTTTAATTTACAATGTCGAACCGGATCGCAACCCCCAGAAGTTATTGTTATTATACTGTGAAGTTGACATCTTAGTATCATGCGATAAATTGGCATATATATATATATATATATATATATATATATATATATATATATATATATATATATATATATATATATACATATATATATATGGGAAAACTACTTATCAGCAGCAATAGAAACACATCGGCCAAATAAGGAATTTTAACTGTTTATACTAAAACTGCGGAGGTTTCTGTAATAATGAATGCTTTCTCGTGACATCTATTTTGAGGTTTAGTTTAAATTTCTTATAAGTGAATGCAAGCTGTATTTTAGCATGATTAACTTTTGAGTTTATGTAGCGACGAAATCAACGATTTATTGATATGTCCCGTCATCGTTTAAACCATAGAAAGCATCGGTGAGTTAAAGAGAAAATGTCTACTTAGTGACGACTTCCGGTTTTAAAATCTAAAATTGACAAACAGTGTTTATCAAAAACAGTCCCTCATAATGTTATACAACACATGGCAGACTTTTTCATTTCAGTATCCATTTCGTTTAGAGAGTTAACTAAATTTCTTTTACCATTAACCCTATGTGGCATCCACACGTAATCGCCTAAAAAAGTATAACGCCTCCCAACAAAAAGTTTGATATGAGTATTTGTAATAGAAAAAAAAATTCCACCTATAAAAAACAGTTTGATTTTCTTATGTTTTAATAATAAAAAAGATGCAAATAAATTATTAATTGCCCTCCCAAATATCATTATAAAATATAATAGATAACTGTTTTCTGATAAACACCGCTTGTAAATTTCAGATTAAAAATAACCGATGCAATTATGATGTGCACAGTTGTGTATATACTACACTTGCAAGCATTTAACATGCCCACACCTAATTGCCGAATAGTACCCTCTTCATTTTTATTCTCATACGGATATATAATCGGACATTAACACTTTTATATGCGTTTTAAAACCTACATAGAATATCCGTCTCATGACGGGTTCATACCTTTCATAAGTGCAGGAAATCAGACCTAAAAATACTTCAAAATGTGTGTGAAAATAAAGATTACCATTTTGGGACCGAACGGTAAACCTCATCTCCACACACACACACACACACACACACACACACACACACATATATATATATATATATATATATATATATATATATATATATATATATATATTAGTAAAATGTTTCCACTGTATAAAATGCATTTAAATGGAAGAAAAAAAATGTCTATTATCCTGATGAAGATTCCTGTGTGAATCGAAAATTTGAATTTTAAATAAATAATATGTTTATTTTTTAAAAAGTATCTGCATTTTATTGGTTTAAAAAACCGTTTCAAATTACAAAATTTAAATGTATTCTATACAGTGGAAATATTTTACTAATACCTATAACGTGCGGCCAGAGCACAAACACCACTTGTGGACATTATTACACAACGAGCTTAATTAACAACTGAAGCACAATGAGATGTATTCATTGGCAATGTGTGTATGTATGTATGTATATGTGTGAGTGGATGTGTAGTTTTTAATCTATATGTATGCATATGTCTATCTATGTATTGTATGTGCATGTGTGTATATGTATGTTTATGTGTGTATATATATATGTGGATATGTATGTATATACGTGTATATATGTGTATATCTGTGCATGGATGTATGAGTATATATTTGTTTTTGTTTTATTTATATATGTATATATATATGTATGTCTATGTGTGTACTTGTGTATCTAAAGATTTGTGCGCACGTGTGTATTTTATATGAAAATCAGAGTATGTTGATATTAATATATTTTTATTTTTGTCTAGGTATATATTTGTGCATATATATGATGATGTATTTATGCGTTAACATGTATGTGTATTGATTGAACCTTTGAAGTGTTAAATGGAGAAGAAAATAAATCCAAGCTAAGTGGGTAATAAAAAAGAAAGAAATAGAAGGAACGGTAGTTAAAGAATAAATGATGAAAGGAAAAGAAAATAATAAAAAGATAGAAACTAATTAAAAGAGTTAAAAAGTAAAGAATGTAATCCGATGCTGAGCTTGACTGGTGAAAATTATAAACATTTCCCATCCCCAAAATACATTTACTTAATAGGAAAGTTTTCCAAATTCATCTCACTTCCTTGTCTTCTTTGTTCTAATGAGGTGGACTCTCTATGAAGAGTACAACCGAAACATGTATGCACATATGTAACCAATAATGTTTGTATAAATACAAATTTATACTATATATATATATATATATATATATATATATATATGCTTAATATTTTACCTAAGTACGACGTCGTTTCGATATATGTATATATATATGTATATATATATATATATATATATATATATATATATATATGTATATATATATATATGTATATATATATATATGTATATATATATATATATGTATATATATATATATATGTATATATACATGTATATATATATATGTATACATATATGTATATATATATGTATGTATATATGTATGTATATATATATGTATATATATATATGTATATATATATATGTATATATATATGTATATATATATGTATGTATATATATATATGTATATATATATGTATGTATATATATATATGTATATATATATGTATATATATATATATGTATATATATATATATATATATATATATATATATATATATATATATCGAAACGACGTCGTACGTAGGGAAAATATTAAGGATATAAATTAATATTATTAGAAGTTCTTTTAAGTAAAATTAAAGTAAGAACACTGTTGGAGAGATTAAAAATAGACATTAACCTCAAGCCCTAGTGCAATAAACCGACTCTATCGTTGAATTCTATCGAATGTTTTGATGTTTACACTCGCCGCTTTCAGTGTGAAATATAACTTTATTTCTCCGTTATAACGTGACAATCTCCAGTGGCCTCAGGGACTGAGCGAACGCTTATAGATTCAAACCAAGTTCGTGTTCTGTGACTGTCGTAAATTGTTATTTCCCTGCGCTGATGAGAGTCGTAAGCTCAAATCTAAACGACGCCGTACGTAGGTAAAATATTAAAAATATAATGTAATATATATATATATATATATATATATATATATATATATATATTACATTATATTTTTAATATTTTACCTACGTACGACCCACACATCCACATTCATGTGTGAACCCACCAGGGACACAGTCATGGATGACCGGGAATGACCACACACACATATCATACAGATTCGACCGGCACCATAAAAGCAATTAAAGTAATACAACCTAATACACAAAGTTACTCAAATGACCAAACACTTGCCAAACGGAATATATTTTTATCTCAACAAGATAACATTTTTTCTGTCAAATGGAACAGACATTTTTTCTGTCAAATGGAACAGACACTTTTAAATGAAAGAAAAATGAAATGTTTTCTCAAATGAAACACTTTTTTCAAATGGAATATACATCTGAAGAGAGCATAATGGATAAACGATAAATGCTCGAAACGCGTTATGAAATTGTATTTAAAAAAAACTTAAAATGATAAAATGATAAGATAATAAATAATTATCGAAAACGTTTTTTTACTAGCGTTGGTAACCACAATTCTTTTAATATATATATATATATATATATATATATATATATATATATATATATATGTTAATTTATGGTTTGCTGCAGTGTTTACATCTCTATCTGCGGGACTGACCTGTTTTAATTTCTACTTTCTGGCATCTATCTTAGTGAATTCTGCACAGTCGGATTTTGTTTCAATTTTTGACAAAGGGAAGCTATCTCAAAATATGAAATAATTTCTAATCATCCGGACAGAACACACAACTAACACCATACTTGCTGCTTATGTAAGATTGAAAAGAAAAATAAATAGATAGTTGTAAGTCTTCTTTTTCGATTGTTTAATTTTATTCTTTCCAACTGATCATCAATCCGGCTCTCTGCATTGCCTTCTTAATACAGTTATTACAATTCTATCAATGCTTTCAGCAAACAACCGTTCTCTCATATATATACATATATAGAGAGAGTAATGCAGCATTAGTGCAGTTCCAACGAGAGAAAAATGTATATTTAAAGAAGTGAGGCTACCAACATTTGTAAAAAAAACTTTTTTCAACAATTGTTTGTTATTTTATTATTTTATTATTTTATAATTTTCTGATTTTATAACGCGTTTCGAGTTTTCGTGCTTGCTTTCTTCAAATATATTCTCCATTTGAAAAAATGTTTTATTTTTAACAGTTTGATGTTTCTGTGCATGTGCGCGCGTATGTGTGCGTGATTGGGTGTATGTGTTTCCATAGTTTTTGCTTCTCTGGGTCAAAGTTATTTGTTTTTTAAGTATGTGTGATTTTGACTTTTATCTATCCGGTTATCATCGTGTGTAGCGGTTGAGTACACTGTGTTCAGAATGCTTAAAGTTGGTCTTCAAATTTGATGACTTTGTCGGCACTTTGTCTGCCTGCGTGCGTGTGTGGCTAGCTATGGTCCGCAGCCCGCGCGTACACATGTGCGCCAGCCCCCGTCCATATATACATATACTCACACACACACGCACACACATACATACACACACCCATGTATATATATATATATATATATATATATATATAGAGAGAGAGAGAGAGAGAGAGAGAGAGAGAGAGCGGAAATAAAGGTCAGGGGGAACAGTCCTGCGTATATGTAGAATTCAATTGGACACAAATAGATAAGATAGATAGATAGAATAGGATTGATAGGTGTATAACTCAGTAGATAGACAGATAAGTAGATAGATAGATAGATTTATAGGTTGAAGAGTGGATAGATAGATCGATAAGTAGATAGAAGTATAAATAAGTAAGTAAGCAAGCAGATAGGTAGATGGATAGATACACAAATTGGTAGATAGATAGATAGATAAATGATGAATGGACAGACAGATTAATAGACAGACACACACACGCGCGCCAACATCAGTTTTTGCATGTATATATACATACATACGCACACAGGCACGCGTGCCACTTATTCGTTCTATCTATGTGGATGCGCACATGCACATGCGTGTGCATGCCTATGGGTTCATGTCTATACATGTACGCACCGTCGTTTTTATATGTATGTAGATGCGTGTTGTACGCATGTTTTCTGATTTATTTTCTGATTTGTTTAATGCTGGGTTGAATTTATCTACTTGTGTTAGAAGATATGAGTAGTTTGAGGTTTGGAAGATGGACATTATTTTGAAGATGACCGGAAAGATAAAAGTCAGAATCACACATACTAAAAAAAACAAATAACTTTGACCCAGAGAAGCAAAAACTATGGACGCACACACACAGACACACACACACAGACACACACACACAGCCACACAGACACACACACACACACACACACGTGCACATGCGCAGAAACATCAAACTGTTAAAAATTATAACATTTTTTCAAATCGAGAATATATGTGAAGAGAGCAAGCACGAAAAATCGAAACGCGTTATAAAATCACAAAATTATTAAATGGTAAAATAATAAAATAACAAACAATTGTTGAAAAAAGTTTTTTTTCATAAACATTTTTATCTCGTTGGAACTGCACTGATGCTGCATTACTCTCTACTCTATATATAACTACAGGACTCATCACTTTTAGAAACTCCTCCCCAAACAACAACCTCAGATTAGACAACACAAAACCTAAAATCATCAATTTATCCACATACACATTAACAAGTGGAGAAATAGAAATACAAAAATTGACCCTCAAATTCTGCGAACTCCCAAAAGTAATATCACGGAACTGAAGAAGGACCTTTAAGAATTTGAACGCAAATTTAGACTAATGAAAACATTAAATAATAACGAAAACAAAACAGATGACTCATTAGTAAAAGAAAATCAACAAACACAATACGAAAGAACTAAACACCTTCTTTGAAAACCTCTGGAACACCAACCTCCAGAGAAAAGTCACACCTACCAGCAACCTAACATTTAGATGTTAGGTTTCTGGTAGGTGTGACTAGCACTAGATAATATCCTAAATAATAGTAACATAATTATAAAAGAAGCAGAAAAAGGCTGTGCTGTGAATACCAGTGACCTTACATTTAGACCCATAGTAGCAGGACCAACATGCCCAACAAGCAGACTTAGTAACTTAATTGACATATTACTACAACCTTTCACCGAACAAGAGCTACATAAGAGACGACATACACTTCCTGAGCTCCTTACCAAAAGCAGTAAACCTCGGGACAGAATTAATTACATTTGACGTTAGCAGCTTATATTGTAACACACCCCATGACTTGGGTAAACAGGCAATATCATACCGGATGTGCAAACATCCACAAACATTACACCCAAAATTCTCCAAACAATTCATTATCGACAGCATAGACATTATTCTCGACAATAACTCATTTGAATTCAATAACAAAAACTACATCCAGACCCTAGGTACAGCAATGGGAACTAAAATGGCACAAACATATGCTACGCTAACACTAGGCTACCTAGAGGAAATAATATATTAAAAAGCTGAACAAATATATGGAAAAATGCTCAAACTCTTTTCATAGAATCTTGGAAAAGACACCTAGGAGAAGGCCATTAATAAATTATACAATATACTACAAAACCTACACCCAAAATGAAATTCACCCTAGAACATAGTCACACAGAACTATCCTTCCTAGATATACGAGTTAAAATCAAAAACAATAATATTATCACAAACATCTGCTACAAACCCACAGACACATATTTTAGGAGCCATCACACCCAAAATACCTAAAATTCATACCCTATTCCCTAGCACGTAGAATCTGTATTATAGTCAGTGACAAACACCTCCGGATTGTCCGACTAGAGAAACTAAGGAAAACCTTAACAAAAAGAATATAGCCCTTACAAATAATACACAAAGGTATAGAACTAGCAGACAACATACCATTAGAACAATTACGAATCCCCCAAAAACGAAACAAAAAAACAATCCAGAACTCTTCGCAGAAATAACAAAAAACCTAACCCTACTCAACCAAAGCAACAAACTAAGCAACATATTAAAATCAACGAAAATAATAAAAGGCAAACGCCAACCAAAAAGCCTCAAGCAAACTTTTACCTCATTTAAACTCAACCAACACATAACACTAAGGGTTACAAAATGCAACAAGGAAAGATGTGGAGTTTGTGACATAATAATAGAAGGGAACTCATACACATTCAAAAACCTAATACAAACATTCACAATAAAAAAAGATTTAAACTGCACCTCCAGAAATATTATATGTGTACTATTCAACCCAGCATTCAACAAATCATAAAACAAATCAAACATGCGGACCACACGCATCTACATACATATAAGAACGAAAATGCGTACATGTATAAACGGGAACCCATATGCATGCACATGCATGTGCATGTGCGCATCCACATACATAGAACGGATAAGTCGCACGTGTGTGTGTATGTATGTACATCCATACATACAAAGATTGAGGTGGGCGCGTGTATATCTGTCTATCCATCTGTCTGTCTATTCATCATTTATCTATCTATCCATCTATCTATCTATCCATCTATCAATGCATCTATCTATCCATCCATCTATTCATCATTCCATCCATATGTATACCCTATCTATCTATCTATCTATCTATCTATCTATCTATCTATCTATCGATCTATCTATCTATCTATCTATCTATCTATCTATCTATCTATCTATCTGTGTCCAATTGAATTCTACATATATACATGTATATATTATGATAATTACCTATTACAACAAAAATGACAGTTATAAATCCATGATTAAAATTCTATTCTCATTTTAAATTTACCCCCCCTGCCCCCCCCCCTGCCCCCCCGCCCTGGCTGGAATTGAGGTCACGATGCCCCAGACACGAAAGAACCTCCCACGCAACTTTTTGAAACATGACTTGTTGGCGTCTCCCCCTCTCCCCCCTTCTCATGTCCCCGTTATAGGCAGAGCTCCATCTCTGTCCTCCCTCCCCCCTAATACATCTTCAATTTCCGGTTGAGGTGAATTTAAAATCTATGCCATTTGATTCCATTATAGCCTGACAAGTTGACGCTCTTTGCGAGTGTTAATGAAACAGAATATATTTTGTCGCAATTAATGGAATAAAATCATCAACAATATATATATATATATATATATATATATATATATATATATATATATATATATATATATATATATAATAGAGAATGGTAGTTTACTTGAAGCATTGCTGAGAATAGTAGTAGTATGTTTTAAAAATGCTGAGGGCAATGCAAAGTGCCGGGTAGGTTGTAAGCTGGGAGGAACAAAATGATGAATCGAAATAGGACTTACTATTTTTTTTTTCTTAAAATCTTACATAACAGCAAGTGTGGTGTTAGCTGTTTGTGTGTTGTCCGGATGATTATTAAAAATCATTTATCTAATATTTCGGGGAAAAGGAAACTTCCCTTTGTCAAAAATAATAAATACTAAAGGCATCCATTTTGTAGATTCTCTAAACAGACAGAATTTTTCTTTTTAAATAATAAATAATAATTTGTTTTCAATAATTTGTTTTCTGGTAAAATACAAGACATCCATTTTCTCATGGCCGAACTATGTGACATCAAAAATTAGAAACCGGTTTTAACCAAAAGCAAACTTTACATTTGAGGCCAGATTTATTTTTTCAAATCATATAATTATTTATTAAATCGTAAAATAGAATATACCTACTTACTCATGGCCACTTTATCTGACAACAGAAAATGCAAACCGATGTTATTCCAAAACATTGTATATATATATATATATATATATATATATATATACAACTACGATGTGTATGTGAATATTTTTTTAATATTGTATTCTTGCTCTGTTTTCCGCA
Organism: Sepiola atlantica; assembly: GCA_963556195.1. NCBI lineage: Eukaryota > Metazoa > Mollusca > Cephalopoda > Sepiida > Sepiolidae > Sepiola > Sepiola atlantica. Next base: position 45,243,878 of record OY744540.1, read on the forward strand.
TTGAGCTCTCATACTCGGATTTTTTACCAAAATTATTCACTTTAACACACACACACACACACACACATATATATATATATATATATATATATATATATATATATATATATATATATATGTATACACACTCAACAAACCGTCTAGACCTAGAAGGTCAAATAAATAGTAAAACTAGTTTTACATTTTCCTACTTGTCTTTCGCTGTTTTCATTTTATGTTGATGAAGGTTTTTTTTAATGAAGCGCCCTTTTTCAGTGGGAAACAAAGTTCGTAGCGGTACCTTGTTTAAATACTTGAAAGATGTAAATAAAAGATAGAAACATAATTGAACATTCTATGTTTATCGCGTGAATTCGGTTGGTCACCAAACGAGTAGAATTCTGACTAAACAAACGATGTCATTGCATTCATTTTTGACGACGCTTTAACTGTAAGATTATAACTAAATTGTAAATTTGTATTAACCCGAAAAAATATAGAATTTATTCGTTAATCATTTACGTTTGTGTTTTTAGGATGTTATCTTTCATGGTCATATCGCTGTTCCTGCTGTCACAGTTGCCAGTGCCATCAGAAGGTAAGGACACACTCATCTTAATGACATCATCCTTTTCTATTTGCATGTAATGTTTAACATTTTACATTATATCTTTGCAATGCTCGACATATGTGGATCCAAATACGAGGCTGTCGTCATCATAACCATCACCACCCCCCACCACCATCATCATCATCATCATCATCATCATCATCATCATCATCATCATCATCATCATCATCATCATCATCATCATCATCATCATCATCATCGGTTTAACGTCTGTATTACATGCTCGCATGTGTTGACTTCAAAACTAATCTATCTCTATTCAAGTCTTTATTCTACTATCTTTCTCTTAAGTCCATTGTCATCACTTCCTCATGATTTCCTTGCCTTTCCATTGTAAACTTACACTGCTGTTCTACATCTACTAACTTAAGAACTCCCATCCGTTCCTTTAATGTGGCTATACCATCGAAGTCTCCTGTTCTGGACACATCTATACTGTCCAGATTTTATCTTCCCCTGGGGTCATCAGATCTAAGCCTGCCTTTATGACTCACATTATTTATCCATAGTATGATTACTATATAATTTATCTCCATGCAACACCTATCCTCAACCCTTAATGACCGGGTTTCACTTACATGCATTAGCATACTGCGAACAATGCCTGATAGACCAATACGTTGGTCAACAGTGGTAACATCATTCTATTCAAAGAATGCAAAGCATAAAAATTATAATAACAAATAAAAGCTAATAAGTTCAATAGCAAAACAAATCTATTTTCTGAACGAATATCAAATTCCATTTTTGCAACCTCTCTATTTTTCATTTTCTTTTTCATTTTACTTCACTAGAAGTTCTCAGAAATCAAGGCGTCCCTTCCTGGAGCTAACACTTGATCTCTCTATGATATACATAAATATTCGAATATTCCATTAAAGTTCTCCATTACTTGTCAAACGGTGAGTTAGTAAAGAAGTTAAGAACATTAATTTTCCTCTCCCCAACTGACCAGTTAATTATGTCATAGTATATCTTTCTTTTGGTCTCTTGGTCTTACCGGATTCCATGACAAGAATTCATCTAGTCTGGTGGAATATCCAGCTAAGTGCTGTTACTTCATGTAACATCACTAGGAAAAAGTGCACTATTTCTCGTCTAAGCCAGTATATAGCCATACCGAAAAGATCTTATATGTGCTGCGAATACTATGTTATTTTGAATATTTTGTCAGGGTTTACTTGTAGTGGGAAGTATCATCTTGTCAGGTTGTCCTGACAAACCCTTGTACAGAGAGACCGAAGACACTCGAGGGTGGTGTATAGTAGGAAATTTAAA
>OY744540.1:45250765-45253265 GCA_963556195.1 Sepiola atlantica
GGAGCATCACAGAGAAAAACAATGCAAAGAGAACCGGAGCCATGACACAACCCTGCTTTGTACCATTGGAAACATCAAACGGCTCAGAAACCTCCCCGTCAGATACCAGAGAACCCCTCCTACCCCGGTGAAAGGACACGATGACACTGAGCATGTTGTCAGGAATACCGAGCTTCTTGAGCACCTTCAACAATGCCTCTCTGTTCACGGTGTCAAAGGCCTTGGTTAAGTCCACGAACACCATGTACAATTCCTGATTTTTCTCTCTAACTTAACTTTTCTATCTAAATTAAAATAATCATGTAATAAATATACAAATAACAAAAATAGATAAATGAAATAAATAAATAAAATAAAATATAAAAAATAAAATAATATTACTAAACAAAAGTAATGAATACACAAATTAAAAAAATAAATAATAGACTAAACCACATCCCTTTCTTCCCTTTAACCTACCAAAAAACTTCAACAAAATTATTTAAAAAGATACAATAACTCAAGTCTTCTTAAAAAAAAAAAACTACTGATGGCGACTAAGAAAGTCGGAAGCGCTTGAGTGATGGCCGAATCAAGAAAACTCGGAAACATATTATACCGTTTACCACCGGAGATCAGAAAGCTTGCTCAACGCATCCAGAATGTCACAAAGAAAAAATCACCAAACAGGAAAATTTCGTGTCATTTTCCAATGCCTGCATAAATAACGACTTGCTGCCTATATATTAATAATTTAAGTTCAAATATATTCCATGATAAATGCCAGTATACTGAAATCATATGCCCTTAATAGGGTTAAGATGAAAATTCATATACACTAAATGTACAAAAGCAAGGAAATTCCCAATTTTTTACACTTTTATTGTCATCAATTAAGGGTATGACTACATATAAACCAAACCATTTCATTATCACATAACTACAGTATAAATCTCTATGTATGAGTGGATGAAGTGTGTGCGGTGCGCTGAAGAAAAATTCCTACCAGTAAAATACATAGCCCTGTTGTGCTCGCATACCCTTAATGACAATAAAAGTGTAAAAATTTGGGAATGTCCTTGCTTTTGTACATTTAGTGTATATGAATTTTCATCTTAACCCTATTAAGGGCATATGATTTCAGTATACTGACATTTATCATGGAATGTCACTACTTTTGTAAAGGCTATGCCTCAATACAATGGTCATTTTTAAGGTCTTTTGGAATTTTCTGGAAAACTAAGGTATATGGTAAACTGAAATTAAAATGCCATCAACTAGACCTAGAACCTCTATCTCTGCCAAAAATCAGCTGAATCCATCAAATAGTTGATGAGATACAGGGTGGCACATACGTACGTACGTACGTACGTACGTACACACAAATAACATTATTTCATGATTGAACTTTCTTGATCTCTGGGTTGCCTTGACTAATGATGCTGAAATTCTACACACTTATAGAACCTATCAAATAAAAATTTTGTGCATACTTTTAACTAATTTGGTTTATTGGTTTTTGGGTTATGATGGATCAAAGAAATGAGATTTCCAGCATAGGCCATTTTTGAAGTCTATTAAGGGATAGAGCGCTCTCGTGCCTCCCTTGATTGACAAAATGAATGTAGGATGCATTTTAATTTTTCAGCCTGACTGTGGGATATTATATGCTTCATAAATATTTTTGATATTTTGTATATGATAAAAATATATGCTCTCGATAATGGACCGAAACACTTGTCTGTTAACAAGGTGGTTTCGAGGGAAATATGGAGTGTTGTTTTGAATAACGAAGGTGTATATGATGTTAAATTAAGAGCTTGAAAAGTACACTATTGCGCTACCACATAAATATTTATGTTAACTTATATATATATATATATATATATATATATATATATATATATATATATATATATATATGATAATTTTATTTACACAGACATGTACAAAATCTGCGACACTGGCATGTCGATGTTATCGATCAACAGTTACTATAAACTGAGATCTCATAAGGCAGAGTTAGAATCCGATCTTAACCTCAGATCAAATATGATCTGAGGTTAAGATCGGATTTTAACTCTGCCTTATGAGATCTCAGTTTATAGTAACTGTTGATCGATAACATCGACATGCCAGTGTCGCAGATTTTGTACATGTCTGTGTAAATAAAATTATCATATATAAAGCTCTATTTTGATATTGAGCACTTTTTATAAACCCGGTTAATTTCTCTGGATTACCACCCTGTGGATATTTTTTACCTGGATTATTACCATTATATATATATATATATATATATATATATATATATATATATATATATATATATATATATATATATATGGGTGTGTGCATGTGTGTGTGTGTACGGTTTGTAACCTATGGTATGTCGAGCAGCAAACATCAGTGGTATTAAGATGATATTTTTCTAATTTGGAAACACATGGTAATCGTGTCTGCCGATTATTTAGAAAGTCTTGTAAATCGGCGGTTCTTGAATTCTGAAGAACTTCCTGTT